>MU614722.1:0-45725 GCA_025201725.1 Chytriomyces sp. MP71
CGAGTAGCGGGATTTGGGTGTCAGGGGGGGCGTCGTAGCTGTCATCCACCTGTCTCAACTCATCGCCTATGGGAGCCCCTCTGCCTCCATCTGGCATACCCTTCACCTTTGATCCGAATAGATTGGCTATTTTCGGCTGTCCCGCATGTGGAGCAGGGGCGCTGCTGGCTCTGCTCGCTGGAGCACTAGTGGGTTTCGCGTTGCAGACTGCGCATCCGCGACTTGACGCGAGAGACAGGATCCCCTCAGCTTCTGTGATAATCATATTCTCTAACACTTGCAAGATGTGTCCTGATATGACCAATCATTTAACAGAGGACTGCAATAAGCTCAAGAACTATATGAATATGAAAGATCAGTTTCAGAAAGTTCAAGATCCCTTTCCAGACATGAACATGCCCAGATACTTTGCAGAATGGACTACCTCTAGCTGTGTTCCTCCCAAGGTGAACCCCCGGTCCCTAGCCTTAGGTCCCAACAAAACCTTGGTCTTGTGTGGTGCCCAGGTGAAACCTCTCCTCCTACTCCATTCCCAACTTGCATCCAGCAATTCCTGCATGTGCTGGTAGCTGCTGATGAGGGATGTGTCATCTGCAAACAGCAGAGAGTTGATGCAAATGGCAGGGCCCACCCTGTAGGCAACATCCAAAAACCTTTCCCTCAGCTCCTTTGGTAGCCTATTGATGCTGACATTGAATAGTGCAGGTGCATTCACAGTCCCCTGCAGCAACCCCCTCCTCACTACAATGAGACATGACCTAGACCCCATCACCAACAGCTGTGCTGTGTTAAAGTCAAAGAGGGACCCAAATGTGAAAAATACACTGCAGAAACACAATGGATCACAGGGAGCAAAAGCTGCAACGGTTGAGAAGAAAGTCAAAGGAGCACAATCATCAGTTCAAAAGAAGTTACTTGAACTTGCAAAGGTGAAAGATAAGGCAATTGATCATGAACTTGATACTATCTGCAGCTTCTTCTAACTTTGGAATTGTTTATTGACACTGATAACCATTGTCTGCAACCATTGGAAATCAGACTCTCAGTGACCGCATATCTGGCAATAAACAAGCCTGAATCCAAAATGGAAGAAGGAATGTTGAGGGAATGGTTGGGAAGAGCAGAAATGATGGTTGTAAGGGGAGTTAAAAAGTTTAGGAATAAAACAAGCAGTATGCTGGATTCAGGCTGCACATCAGTCATATCTCCAAATCCTGCAGATTTTGATCCTGACGCAAATTGATTTCTCTGTATGTGGCAACCCAGTATACTGGGGGATGATCATGCAATTCCAATGATATTAAAAGGAACAATCTGGTGAAACTTCAACTCTGATGTACAGATGGAATTCAAAGATGCACTATGTGTACCTGATCTAGCTGAAGTTCTGATGGGAATATACCATATGGTTCACGGCACCGGAAATTATGTTATTTTTGGGGAGACACAGTACTGATGTACCTTACAGCCAGAGCTGAAGTTTTTACTGTTGGACAACACATTGGAAGACTCTGTTATCTTGATGCTGAATGAGGAATTGACCCAAATGAAAAGCTGTCACAAGTCTGTGAAAAAGTTAATGTGAGTAGAGGAACTTCTTGCTGCAAAATATACATGGATTGGCACCTAGCCTTAGGGCATGCCTCAGAAGATCAGATAATATGAACATTGAAGTATGCGGGAATTCCACATGACTTTCATAAAGATAATCAAAAGTGTTTAACTTGCAAACTTTTCAACTTCAGGAAACTGTCAACGCATTGAATATCAAGTTGTGATGCACCACAGTTCCTACATGAAATTTATGAAGATATTTTCATGATTGGATTCATTGCATGGAATGGTGCAAAATATTGCTCATTCATCTATGACCAAAAGACTGGATATCAATGGGTCTTTTGGCTCAGACACAAATCAGATTTTGACTATAAGTTTATACAATTCTGCAACACAATTGAAATCAGGCATGAATCCCAAATTGTTGTGATAAGTGGAGATGGGAGGAGAACTGCGGTCCAATGCCATGAAGCAATATTGTGACTCCCACCAACCAAACAAAATCAAGCTGGTACTTGTTCCAGCATATACACAAGAGCTAAGCCTGGCAGAAAGACCTCTGGGTGTTAATTGGGAGAAAGCAACCACAATGTTGGCAACAGCTGGCCAATGGACTATGCAGTTAAACTGATGAACTCAATTGTAGCTTGTGGAGAAGACAAACCTGGGAACAAAATTGCCTTAAAACTGAAACAGTCTTATTGGAGACTGTATCCATAAGGAGTCCTGGTAGCCATCTGGTTTCCAAAGAAACTACTCAATCAGTTTAATTTTCCCAATGGGCACAAAGTGGAAGCTGGCATATTCATTGGGTACACTAATGAGGGAATGAGTTGGCATACCTATACTGCAATCAAACTGTGAAACATGTCTGACAAGCTTGCGCAATCCTGGAAATATTTCCTGGCATGTCACTGAAACTGCATCACCTTAAACTTGAAATAAGACAATGAGGACTTTGATGATAGCATGTCAGTATCAAAATCTTATCTTTATTTTGCTTTCATTGGTTCTGCTATTTAAGCTGACACCCTTTCCTTTTGTTTTTCTTCAGTTCAATATGGTCAGTGTTACAATTCAACAATGCCAAAACCAACCCTTCATCTGGGATTTTTGACATACAAGAAAATCCTTCAATCCAGTTAAGGTTGAGTTTTGATTTGTTTGATTTAATATCCACAACTTGGTCGTAACAGACTGGCTCCTCCTGACATGCATCCCTCCAGCCCAGTGGGCTCCAAGCAGGTGTTCCCTCTTGGCTGTTTCTAGATCAGAGGCTCACATTGTCTTTTGGGAATGTAGTAAGGACAACTCTCCATTTGCTAATGTGTGCTTCAAGAGCTACAGAACAGTGTAGTTAAGCACAGAGCCATTAATAAACATGCAGATTATAGTATGCATTTCAGTAGAGTGCTGGTGGGCACTGTCAAATACCCACCACATCTGCATGATCCCCAGACCTACCCTTGGCTCAAGCTACATATACAGCTGTAGTGAATAAAAGGCTGCTCAACAACTGCATGGAAGATGTTGAGTCAATGCATCCAAAATTACCATATTGCAAGTAGTTGTCAAAACCAAATTAGCAACAGAATTAGCTACACAGGCACAATGCCTTTGACAAAATAGAAAAGATTTTGGAAATGTGGGAAAACCCTCCCAGGATAATAAAAGAATAAAAGTGACATAAAATCACATTTTTTGAAGACACATATCATGAAGATTTAATGTGGAATCAGAAGAACCATTGAGAGGGAACCCTCAGCAATCACCCAAGCTCAGTGCAGGCATCATGATGAAAGATCAACTCAAATCAGTATGAACCATACTTTAATGTGAAACTGGAGACATCAGTCAAAGTATCCCGCCCAATTGCATGGGTGTTCAGGAAATTATTCAACAATCAGTCTCTCCAACAACTCAAAACACATAGTATGAAACCTATTGCAAAATTTACTACCTGACCAGCAAATTTAGGTTACAAATATTCTATTATTAATATTACTGGGATCAGAAGATTCCACAAAGAAGTAAGATTTTAGCTCTGCCATTTGGTTGAACACTCATTATGCTAGTTGATGACAGGGTAAATTAACAACTTGGAGAATGCAAAACATGCTGTTGATATTGATCAACAGTAGATATACATCACGGCGGCTTTGGTGACAATTGTTTTGGTAACTGGGTTCCGCGGGCCAATTGATCCAACTGGGTAAACTAAAGCAGCTAGAAATTCGCAAGGTGAAGTTGTTTTGTTAATTAGTTAATTTTGTCAATTTCTTTTGCTCCTGTGACCTTGTTTCCTCAACGTGCACATGTTTTGTTTCTGCAATGGATCCAGTGACTGCCACCCAAATCAACTCCGCGATTCAACACCTTGAGTTGACTCGCGAGCAGCAAGACGAGGACGAGAGGCATGTCGGTTCGTACGGTTATATGGCGTCCATCCGCACCGAAACCGTGAGCAACCAAACCACGATACAAACATACGATACCACTACAGCCAAGCTCGTCAAGAAGGAGAGCCGCGAGATATCTATCATCGCCGAAAGTCATAGGTCACCCGAGGAGCGGATTCGCTCGATCCAGGCGCGCTACATGGAGCTGGTATGTTTGTTTATGCGCGGCCGTTTCATTGCTGATTCTCGCCTGGTTTCGCTTCCTCCATGAATCAATATAGTTCCAGTCATGCAAACGCCTCGAACGGGAACAGCTTCGAACGCAAAAGATTCAAGCGGCGGAGCGGAAAGAGCGGGACACTTTGAAGGCGGATCTACATAAAGTGAACATCCAGAAACAGAAGATAGAAAATCTATGTCGCGAGTTACAGAAAGAGAATAGGAAGGTGAAGGTGAGGCTTTTGTCATGCGCATGCGAATGCGTGACAAACACGCCTGTTGCCTTTGTCAGGAAAAGTGCGAAACTATTGTGCAGTCCCAGAAGCAGGAGCGTGAAGAGTTATCCACAAAGTTTGTGAGCACCATTTCCGAGATCCGTTCTGAAATTACCCAAGTGCGAACCGTCGTTGGGATACCGGATTCACCGGAAACCACGGATTCTATTTCAATAGCCAGCGTGTACGATACTGCCATCAAAGAGAAGCTGATGAATTTCTTCAATCAATGGAATGCTCGTGAAAAGCAGTTTGAGGCGGCAATCTCGTCGAGTGGCATGGAGAATCGGTTACTGGAAGCCAAAGTGGAACAACAAAAGCAGGTCGTTGCTGAAGACTCCCTGAGAATATCGAATTTGAAATCCCAAATTGCGAGTTTCTTGAATACGGAGAGGGACTTAAGGAGACAGTTGCAAGTTTATGTAGACAAGTTCCGGCAGGTCAGTCTTTTTCAATTCCGCGTTCACTTTCGGGCGTTTTAAACAATATATTGCAGGTTGAAGAAACGCTCAACAAGAGTAATGAGCTATTTTCAACGTTTCGCATTGAAATGGAGGCCATGACTTCGAAAACCAAACGGCTGGAATCTGACAATCTGAATCTAAAAGCTAGGCTAGATGCCATTAATAGTAGTATGGTGCAGATAGCCCAAGAGAGGAATAAGACGCGCAAAATCATCGACGCAGCTCGCTTTGGGAAAGAAAAACTTGAGAGCCTATGCCGGGTAAGAACTTTTGTTTGTACGACTGCATTTAAGCATAATCTCATCGTCGTTCAGGCTCTACAAGCTGAACGGAACGAGTTGCGCAAACGCTTGTCACAATACGAATCACCTTTAAACGTCGCTGTTACAAACCTACCGCCTCCTATTCCTCTTGCTTCTATGGATTTGAATGTGCATAGCCGCGCCAGCGCGCCAAATGCGGATGGCGTATCGCAGAACGGTCCCAAATCACATTCGAAGAATTAGGCCATAAATATGAGTGACGACATGAAGGAGGAACTTGTACGCGTTTGTCTGATTGGATTTGTTTGAGGGATGCCTTTCGTCGTTCACCTGGACGTGTTGAAAGGGCCTTATTGGCCTAACCCACCTGGGGGCTCTCCGTTCGTTTTCCCCATTTTGATCAAACCAGTAAAGCGCATGTGATTATTTTATTAACACACTAGATTACAACAGTAGGGATCAACAAGGGCATAAGATCTGCGAAGTTGAGAATTGAGCTAATCGGGTGGGACAAAAAGCTATTGATACTTTCTCTTTCCTCACATTGGATTGTATCGCCCTGCGAAATCAAGATACCACTCCATTTCATGCGTTGTGTGACAATTTGGCAAAAATGGAGCTCGCATGCTACACTTCAAAATGTGGTATGATGGATGCCTGCTCTCGACTCTCGATTGACTGGATCTAATGCTGGACCTTCAACAGCGCTACTGCTGCGATCCCTCTGACACAATTGCCTGTCATAATCAATCCCTTATTTTGGATAGGGACGATTTATCTGCCGACATCACGCGCATTACCTTGACTTGGCGAGACCTACAGCTCGTTTACTGAAGCAATTATTCGTTGTACGCTTGGTCAGAGGAAACCATCAAACAAGACACAAGTTGAATGATTTTGATGTGCGCATTGATTAAGATTTGGACCTGACATGGCGCGAATATGTTTAAGTTTGAGTTTGACTGTGCCATTCGGGCCCCGACGTCGTTTGCGGTTGCAGTAACTTTGGCGTTCGTTTTCAAGAACTTATACACGCTGTAGTCCATACAAACTCCCTTTCCCTTGTTCAGCTCTCCATTTTGTAGATTTGCCGGCGAGATGCATTCGGTATGGCAGACGGCAATCATTCGGAGGAGAAGTCTCAGCCGGCCCCCTTCCCTCGCTCGTATTCAGCGTGGGTGTACACTGATCAAGGCGACCCACCTTTTTCTGACGCCACTTTCGATTTCGGCTGCCAGTTCTTGTTCCCAGGCGTTTTATGGCTATGCGAAAGGGTTTTGTGACAAAAGTGGGGCAAAAGAAGTCAGCCATATTCCACACTGCTTCCGAATTAATTTTCTTTCAAAAAAAGCGTCAATAGTAATGACTAGGATCATATCGTTTAAGCTGAATTGACTGGAACTCGTGCATGGCATCAACCACTGTCGAAGCGATGCTGGACGTTGCACCTCGAATGGAATCCTCATCAAGTCCATTAACTCTGCAAAACTCGCAACAAACTCGTTTGAATGCATCTAGAAGGAGAGTGGTTTTGTCAAATATGAAACGGTAAAGCACACGAACCAATGTCAGGGAGCGACGAGCCTTTGGTCAGCATACTTGGACTCCAAGTAATCTATCAGACGCGATGAGGCAATGTGGCAAGATACAGGACAATGTGTTTTTTTAAGACCCGAGATTGGAACCTATGAACGGACTTACATCTTGAGTCTTTGTGTCTGAAGAATGTGTTTCATCATGGCTCCAGTACAGTGGAACAACGAGTTTTGACTTGAGCAGAGAAGACACACGCTTTGGGGCCGTCCCAGGAACTGCCGAAACAATCACAACTTTCGAAAGGTTGTGACCTCGAGCTTGCTCCTCAATCAACGTAACATGCATGGAAGAAGTCAGCATTGCCACAATCGATAAACCCGCCATTGACTGTTATTTTGGGTGAATAAGCGAAAGGTAGACGTGAGTCTAAAAACGCTTGAAACAACACCTCAGGCTTGTTTTCCCAGTCCCATACAGTCTGGACTCCCTTGTGCTTGCGATGAATCCATTCAAGAAGATCGTTGCGTCGGCCCAGAATGACAATTTGTCGAGGCTCAAAAAAAGGCATCTGGGTGGACGGGTCAACGGCCTCCAGAAGTGCCGAGACAATCACTTTGCAATAGAACTCTCCAGTTTCGGGAAGAATATCGCTGAGAAGAAGGCCGACCTTGAAGAGAGGGTGTTCACTCGTTGAAAATCTGTCGGACACCTGCTTCAGCTTGATTGCCATCCAAACGATTTGATCACGGAGAGATTCCGTCATTCGATGATAACGCAGGCGTCGGTAGGACAAAGTGTCTATTTTCAGATCACATGTGATGTTGTCCAGGTGTAAAGACTCAGCGAAAGGAAACGACAAGTTGCGGAAGAAGTTGCTGATCGAATCCCCATCTCGGTACTTTTGTAAGATGGCGGCGCCAATGGCGCCTTCATCGTGATCTGGATCTCGCAAATTGAGAAGGGATGATTGAGCGGAAAGTTTTGTGGGTGTCGAGGTTGCCGCCATTATGATTGTGTTTTCCTGGTCACTTTTTCATTTCCCCGTTCTTCCCTTTATTACTCCTTCAGCGCGATTGCTGGAATTATTTGGCCTTTCTTGACGATATTTTACATCTTCACATCAGAATGGCGCCACAGCACGAGCCTCGCGAATACAGCAACCCTCCCCATACTTGCGTTTTGACTCAGAAAGTTTACTTCTGATTAGCGTGTGATTTCCTAAGTAGAGTTGCTTATCTTCGGGCCCTCACGAAGGCCTTGCACAAGAGAATCGCAAGGATTTGAAATGAAGATTCTGGGCAAGAATGCGGAACAGGAAATTTTTTTGAGTTCCTTTAGACACATTCCCTGCCATCACGATTGAGTACGTCGAATCGTCTATTACTGACCGCATTAAATGCGGGCATCAAGGCCCTCAAGGCCACATACAATGGTTTATGCATGGATCTCCTGCATTGGACTGTACCCCTTAGCCAGGAAGTTGAGCGCATTTGGAAACGACATCACGTGCCACGAACTTCGACAACGGGTGCCATTGCAGAAGGCACTGTTGGCGGGCTGATTGTTGTGGTAGGTGCGAGTGCTACCACGAAAGATGGAACTGGCCGCCGCAGCTGCCCCAGCTCCTTCGCTATTTGCTCTAGGTATCCTCGAAAAGCTACAGTTCCTGTCACTTTCTTTCCCATTAGAGTGTTTGTTTTGTCTTTGTTTTCTTTTTATAAAAATTTGCTGTGGCCGAATTCAGTTAAATCTTTCAATGAATGTGAAACTCCAGAGGATCAAGTGCATATCTCGGAACAAAGCAACAGGTTACTCTGCAAAGTCAGGAACAAAAGGAAATTGAAAAAAAAAAGACTGGTTTTTCGTTTGGTCTAATACTCGACATGAAGATTCACGATAAAACTATTGCAAGTAGCTTTGGGAATACGGCAGATCTGGTCCTGAAGAAAGTTGCAAAATGCCTCCAAAATGACAGCACGTTAACAGAGCCTAGGCGATCACCGGCAGCCGATGCGGATGCCGTGTAGAAAGGCTTGATTGTGGAAACTGCGCGCGCGTTTGCTGGGACTCGGAAGGCAACGTGAAGCATCGGAGGCATTTTGTTTTGAAAAGGGAAATGACCGCAACCACTTCAACAGGACAGCCCTCCAGTTGAGTGTCGTCGGCTGTGCGCAGCATCGCATCTGACCTCAGTCAAATGCCACCGCCGTCGATAATGATAATGATGCTGATGATATAACAGGAGACGCGCCGGTGGCCGCAAAGACGAGCATCGAGGACAGGATGATGGTCGAGGAAAAGGTGGGCCTTCCATCAACATCCCTGGCTGACTTCCCTCCAACTAACCATACGCGTCGTTGGACTAGACAATCAACGAGGAGTACAAGGGTGCGGTGTTAATCAAGCCAGATCATCGTCTTCTCACATCCAACGCTTCACACAACAGTCTGGAAGAAAAACAGTCCATTTCTTTATGAGTTGAGTGCTTCATCGAATGCCTCTTGTTTGGTCATCGGCTGACTCTTTTATTCCTTCAGCCTCGTCGTCACACACGCGCTTGAGTGGCCTTCGCTCACAGTCCAGTGGCTGCCAGATATTGAGCGGTGCGTTCTCTCGCCCGTGTTTATAACTCCAGCTCAAACTCTTCGTGGTCGCATCGTTCCTCGCGTGCCACGTGTTTTCGGACCCGGAACACCTTCATTTGTGGACCACCTTCCTCTCTGTACTCGCGCGATAAGACGGGTTGAGTCCATTTCGCGCTGAATACATCCTCTGTTTCCAGGAACGAAGGAAAAGATTACTCCATCCAGCGTTTGCTACTGGGTACCCACACGTCCGACGGCGAGCAAAACTACCTGCAGATTGCTTCTGTCCAATTACCTAAGGACGATGCAGAAGGCGATCCGAGTAAAGCTTTCGATGAGGAGAAAGGCGGTGAGTTTTTGTGCAGACTCAAGGCCCTGTTAGCGAGCCCACAAGGCGCACATGCCCAGCTGGAACCTCAAATATTAAAAGATTTCATTCAGAGGCTGGAGGATATGGTGGAGCCGAATCCAAAATCAACGTGATCCAACGCATCAATCACGATGGAGAAGTCAATCGGTAAATTTATTTCGCACCTCGTTAACTTTTCGTGCTAAATCGTTTTACCACTCCAGCGCGCGATACATGCCGGGCAACTCCAACATTATCGCGACTCGCACTATTTACGGCCCCGTTTACATTTTTGACCGTGCAAGACATCCTTCCAACCCAAAAGACAATGTTTGTATTCCTGAAATCAAACTCGTGGGCCACACAAAGGAAGGGTGATTTTCCATCAATTCGACTCCCTTTTTCACACCTTTCAGTGTGCTGATTATTGAGAGTCAGTTACGGTGTTTCATGGCATCCCAAAACGGAGGGTCACATTTTGAGTGCCTCAGAAGATACAACGATTTGTCTCTGGTGCGTAAGAACTCCGCTTATGGAAGAAATTGTATCCTGACGTCATACATGATTGCAGGGACATCAAAGGGTCCACCAAAGAAAGAAGGGAATTGGACGCTCTTCGCACATTTACTGGCCATTCTGCATGGGTTGAGGTTGGTTTTGGTGTACCATGATTGGCTTGAATCTCACGTGGCTTTTGTGGTTCCAGGATGTCGCTTGGCATGAGCTTAACGAATCTATTTTTGCGAGTGTCGGTGACGACAAAAAGCTCTTCATGTATGCTCCATTTGCAGATTGCAACGCAATGCAGCTAAAAAATGAAAACAGCTGGGACACCCGCAACACGTCCAATTCGCAGCCTCTATCTCACTGCGATGCGCACCTGATGGAAATTAATTGCGTGGCTTTCAACCCACAAAACGAATATGTTGTGGCTACGGGATCTGCAGACAAGGCGAGCGAACAGCCGATATTTTTGGTCCTTCGGTTGACAAATACTCATGGCTTTCCCTCTCCTTCATCCAATTTTGATGAATCAAAAACAACAGACTGTTGCACTCTGGGACATGCGGAACTTCAAGTCACGACTCCACACGCTGGACTCACATTTGGATGAAATCTTACAAATCCAATGGTCTCCTTTCTCCCCAACCGTTCTCGCCTCTTCCTCTGGAGACCGTCGTTTGAATGTGTGGGACTTGTCGCGCATTGGCGAAGAGCAGACACCCGAGGATGCCGAGGATGGACCCCCGGAGCTTCTCTTTGTGCATGGCGGCCACACTAACAAGATTAGCGACTTCAGCTGGAACAAGAATGAAGAGTGGGTCTTGTGCTCGGTTGCGGAAGACAATGTCTGCCAGGTTTGGCAAATGGTGAGTTGTTTGCGTTCGAATCGGATGAAACCGAGTTCTTTGATTCATTCCTGATGGAACCAACAGGCGAGCAATATTTACGGTGTTGATGATGACATGGACGGAGTTGCGCTTGAGTGAACGTGTCACAGAAGCCTCAGTGCCAGGCCTGAGTTGGAGGTAATTCTCGTCTTGTGTATTTGATATGACTCAATAAAATGAGGTGTTGTGTTTGGTGATTGTATCAAATGGCCACGCCCCCGACATTACGGGCTTCCCTCTCAATTGCTTCATTTATGGAGCTTGCGCAGAAGCCTCATTTCGCGGCCTGACCAGTTCTAGTCCAGAACTCCTGTGAAGAAAAGCCGACAGTGGTGCCTTCCTCGCTGCCAAGATCTTTACCTTCAATCTGTTTGCGTTCATCAACATGGCGATGTACTTGCCCCTCCAGAATTTGAATTAGCACAATTGCATGACCTATAATTTTGTTGCCATCGTCACCTGGTACACTCAAAATGCTAAAACCTCAAGCACAACAACTACATTCCAGCAGTGACAACTGCACAAATTTAAACAGGAAACAGGTCTTCCAGTAAATCCCATCCTGCCTGCAAAAGATTTCTACAACCAACTAACGATATTCAATCAATGGTCACTCGAAAACACCGTGATCCTGTAGGGCCCGTAGTATTTCCTGCAGCCAAAAAAGTTGCAAGTAGAAAAATGTTCAATTTTGGCTGTCCAAAGTTGACACGATTGCTTTCCCTTTGGCCCTGATGCGTCCTTCGAATGAAGCTGTTGTTGCTGTTTCATGAAAGATCCTGACACTCTGCAGGGCGACTTTTTATCTGAGACGGGCGGGAAATTAATGTAGACAATTTCCTGTCATCCCGTTCAAATCGCTCACAGGATGAACTGACCATACTCCAATAATCAAAAAAAATATTGGTCACCTTCCATCTACGTTTCCCCTAATATTTTCCATATCAAAGACAACAGATCTACATCTAGCCAGTTTGTCCGAAGGCTTCAGCGATCCCTCGAGGTCACTTCTCGCAAAAAGCCCTTGGACGTCAAAGGGCGTTTCAAAAGCTACACTACTTGATGCTGGGGGCGTGCTCTTCTCCATCACATGTCTTGGATACTATCCTTCAATCCATTGTCACCATTCAACGAACTGCATGTGTGGCTGTAGCCAAGAACCTCGCCATTGCATCTCCTTATTTTGCATATTTTCAGGAATTCGATCAGGCTTGTGCATTGTGCGAAGGAGAGAACGAGATGTATTTGGATCCATATGGTACGTCCACAAGGCGGACGTGACAATGACGGAGCTGGATGGAACCATTGTGGACACCATGATGGAGAGGAGACTGAAATTCAGCGAGTTGCACCAGTGGCTTGCAATATGCCTTGGCCAATACTTGAATAATGAAAGTCTTGGAGTTCAAGCAGATTTAAGTTATTGCACCAACGAGCAAGTTCTTGGTCCTCAAACGTTTGATGAGCTTTCTGCTTCTACCAGTGCTAAAAATGAAAGATACATGGCTTGCATGATCTGGTTTTCCAGTCATCTTGTCAAGTAGCAAACGTGGTCCCAGTTCTCCCAAGTGTATTTATGTTTCTGAAATGTCACTCCAATTTCAATTTTAGGCAGATATGCTAGCGCTTTCAAGTTTGTCAGTTCTCCTTCTATTGCGGCACATATTCCAACAGCGACAATTGAGAAAACTCAATGAAGCCTTGATGACCACTGTGAACGTTCCCATCTCCCTCGGTTTCCCCTTCAGCCTGTACATCTATGACAGTAGGAATGCTTTTCTGAGCCGCTTCAATCAAGCCACGTGTCAAAGTTTTAATTGTTCTCAAGAGCAGTGTTTGGGAACTGCCTCGATTTCTAGCATTTTTCTAATCTTGACATGCATGGAACTTTTTAGTTATACCAATTTCCGCGAAGATGATACATATACCTTTTTTTCTCCAGCATCATATCCCGAATGTCACGTTGTTGTGGATGAAATTCTTGCACCATTGCACACATCGCCCTCTCCCACATGCAATGAATATCGACAAAACCATCAATGTGCAATTTGGGCTCACTCAGCTGGGCTACATTCCCTCAGTCACCAAACCCTTTTCTCGGAAACATATCCGTATATTGGGCAAAGACATCATTGAAGATACGGGGCCTCGCGGAAAGTTGCTATCAGCGATTGTGTCTGAATCAGCAACCAAGTGGATGTATGACGTCAAGGCGCAGGATTGAAAAAGAAGAGATCTGCGAAGAAGTGAATCGATTGCAAGCGTAACGGGAAAATTTTTTATTCCTGTGCTTTTCTAGTTACGGAAAGAATTGACCTTGTTGCAGAAAATTGCAAAGGCTTCGGTCGCGCTTTTGATGCTAGAATGCTTGCTATCTGAGGTGAAACTACCTTCCAGGGAGCATATGAGCCAACAAGTTTGAGCTTTGTTGTGATCTATTTGCATTGTTGAAAAAAACCGTGAAAACCAAAATACCAACCTCTCGCAGTATCCAAATGACTGAGTCAACATTGTGCAATAGATTTTTTTTGTTTGGTTGGTTGTGAAGGGACATTTTGAGTCGGCCAACCCAAAGTTGTGACAGGCAGCAAAATTCTGATTGCATGACATAAACTGTTTTGTTAGAATCAAATGCTCTGACTGCTAGATGAAAGAGAGATGAATTTGAAGATAGGCTTTGAATCAATAAGTGGCTGTTGTTTTCAAGGCCTCCAAACTGAGAATTGAAAATCGAAGTGGGTTCTTTGCTTAGGTGTACAAACACGGCAACAACAAAGATTGGAAATAGATCCAAGCAGTCAGCTTGTTTTTGTAGTATTTGAGAAATCCTACGTTTCTTAGGAAACAGTGTGTCAATGACTTCATAAACTTTTCTTCCTGTTATTGGGGCTAAGAAGGCCTAAAAACGAATGTGATGAACATTTTGAGGTGTACCTATTTTTTGAAATTACCTGCAAGAAGCCTTGTTCGAGAAGATAGAGGAAATTATCCACTGCTGCAAATTCAATCAATGAAGCAGCCACGTCTTTCAAACCTGAGGGGAGGAATTATGGGCTGCATAATAGAATATTGAAATGCGCAAATGCGCACCTTTAAGTTTTTGGAAAACCTCGAGGCCTCTGCAGTCGTTATTTGTCCGCAACGTCACCAATAAGTCCTTATTGTGCATCATAAAGCCCTAGTAGAAGCAAGTTTATACATCAATAATGGATTTAATCATACCTGGATTCTTTCAAGGATATTCATTTGAATGTCTATGAGACATTCAACATAGAATTTTGTACCTTGCGGTCCCAACATCTTGCAAAGAGCGCGTATCCCTGGAATACTTCTAAGACACTTAAAGATGAATACAGTAGGTTAAATACCTTCAGGATGTGTCATTTTTTCAGCCTCAATGTGCGTGCCATATTGGCTCAGAAACGATTGACGTTGTTGCGAGAAAAAATGCAGTCCATTGCTCAATTGATGACAAACAAAATCCCTATAAAATACAAAGTATGCTCCTAATACATTTTGAATAAGTCCTTGTGTGTTTGCATTTTCAATGTTTGCTTTCAGTTGGTCAAGTATTGCTTGCACAAATCCAAAACTAGTAATGCTATCAGCAAGTTTTGCAACCTCAATAATGCCTTTTACACATTGCAAGACATCAGTAGGCCTTTTAATACCAACAGCAACACTGTCCTCCAATCTTTTAATTGGCTCTTCCAAAGTTTGCTGTTCAGAGTTGTTCATGTATCTGGATAGATCAGTTACAAACCACATATCATACAGAAAAAGTGTGCTGACTTATCAAAAAGGATTTGAAGCTCATGCAAGATAGCCTGTAGCAAGCAGTACTCATTTTGAAGGAAAAATGATGGAATCATAGCTGTAGAAAGCAAACCATGTACCGCCTCTTTTCTAAAGGTTTTACTGCAAATATTAAATTCAAATTATTGAATCCAAGCAGGTGTTGTAGAACTTACATATGTTCAGGCTTGAAGGGTTTACTGATAGCCAAGTCAATCATGTTCTGTGCTGTTACCCTGGATATTGAATCAAATGCAGATGAAATGTATTGTTCAACAAAAACAGACAATGCAGAATGTGTTGCATTTTGTCCTTCTAGATGATCCATTAACTTCAAAAAATCTTTGACAATCCATATGCAGGATCCATAGAATTCATGGATGTTGTTTGTAGAATCAATAGCTTTCTGCAGTTTGTTCAAAATGTGGTCCAGAAAAAATGCAAGCTCCTCAAAGGAGCCATATTTTTCCACAATAACTGGAAAACCATCAATCCATACAGTTAGATGAGCCAATCTATCCATAACTGGTTGTATTTGACGAAGAATGTCCTCTGGAAAATGGGAATCATGTAAAATAGCAACTGTTTGGAACTGATTCCAGGTGATTCGAAATTCCTGGAACTACTGGTAAACATCAAAATTTCATTTAGCCAGAAATTGTAATACCTTAAAATTTTCAGGGCGAATAGTCTGCATCGAAGTTTCCATGATTTCATTAACATGGCAAATGAGCTGTTCATACAGTGCTGTGCTTTCATTGAAGCTGCCTGTTATGTCCATATAGTTTTCCATGAAGAGTAGAGTTGCAGATATGTCTGTGTGCTGAATAGTGCTGAGAATGCCATGCTGAATTACTAATAAGATAGAATTTAACACAAGAAATCATCACATGCAGTCTTGATCTCTCACTTTCTTGATGCTCAAGAAGAAGACTTCTCAGATGACTTGTGAGCCACATAAGCTGGAAAATTTTATCATCTGGCCCAACAGACTTGTAGCTTGAAAAATACCAATGAACTTCATCTCTTGCAAATCCAAGGCAAATGGCAACAGTCTATTGCCATGTAGTTAGTATGAGATTGATTTAGCAAGTCTGGAAGTCACATTAATTTTATCAGACAAAGTGTTTGGTTGATTAAAAAGGTTAATGGTTACTTCAAGCTCTTGGATCAAATAGTCACGCCTTTGAGAATGAAATATTGCACTTTCATAAATATTAGTATTTTCTAATTTTCCATGTAAGGTTGGGTTTGTGCTTGAAAATGCTGCAGTAAAATCTATGCTCTGAAAGGTTATTAGTAATTGATGAAACATCTCCCACAGAGTCTCACTTGATTCTGGGTGACTGCCCAAACAGATACATTCTTACTGTATCTTTTGAAGAGACGAATACACTTTTCAGAAACTGCAGCTTCTCCTGTTGTCACCAGGATACCAAATGAAAGCTTCAGGCAGGCTGCCTTCTGGAAATTCCAATCATCAGTTGCTGGTATAACAGAATTTTCCTCCTCTATCTCATCTTGATTTAGGTTATGTGACATTGAAACTAGTTTGCTTGCTCTCAATTGCCCAACTGTCATAAAAACTGATAGATCATTCAGAAGCTCAAAATTTACAAGTAAGGAAGATATCTTTGGAGAAATCATGATTAAATCATTTTGTGAGTTTCTTGTAGTATGAAGGAAATCAGCAAGGAGACAAAAATTAGGTTCACTGATTCCAATTATTAATTGATGGGCCATTGCATATCCTGCCACAAGAGCTTGTTTTTCAATGGGTAAGTTGGCTAATGCAGCCAGAATCATGCATCGGATAACAAATACTTCAAGGAAATTGTGACAGAGTGTGGGGGTTACATCCCACTAAAGAAAAAATGTTCTGTTAAGACTATGATAGAACGTCACTCACTGAGAAAGTGCTTACATTGAGGTGATCGAGGAATATTGACTGCTTGAGCGCAGCCGCCGCCTCCCAACAAAATACTTGAATTTCCTTGAACATGTCATAGTAAATCAACAGCTCTTCAAATAGGGAGTTTTTCTGATCAATGAAAGCTCCGTCTACTCGGTGAGGTTCTGGCAAGTTAGGAAACTTTTTGATGAGGAGGCGGACAGCCCCTTTCAAAGCAAGATCGCTCAAAAGGCGAGGTCGAATTATTGCAAATTTACGGTTTTCTGTTTGATCATTGTTATTCAATGTAACATTGCTATCAGTCCTTCGTGCAGCCAGGTTGAAGCACTCATTATGGTTCAAAACGAAAGCATCCAAAATCTGGAGCCGGCGAAGTAGCGAATGGCCAGAGACAGCAAGACCCTCGAGCATAGAGCTCCATACATTTGCTGGAGAGTCGATGACCATGAATGGACTCGCAACTGGAATTTGTATTTGTTGTCTGACAATTTTATCAATTTATTGTTTTGATCTAAGCTAAAAAACTGAAGCGCTTTATATTTATAAGTATCCCCTCCGTGCGTTAATGAACCAGTCATTTATCTGATTCATATTCAACCCTGTTTCAACCTTCTTTTTCTTCTTATTTGGATACGGCTCGGATGTTCCATTAAACATTTATATGGAAGGGCCGTTACATTCGATTTCTGAGACAGATGTTGATTTCAGTTATTTTCGTGTACTAACCGCAAAGGACAAGAACTCACTTGCTTTGGCCGAGATTTTTTAAGGTGCTGAGACGAAGGGTTGGGAGTGCCAACCGAGAACGGGATACCAGGGGATGATGATGCATCCTTTCTGCAATGCTGTCACTACTGCGAGAAGGCTTTGAGATGGCAGTATCATGCTTTACTTTGGGAGAAACTGGTTGATGACGTCGAAGTCCCCACATTCCTGCTGAAGTTCTCTCTTGCGTCGACCTCCCCCTCCAGCTGCGGACGCTGCTGCTTGGTTTTCCGTGGATAAGCTGTAGATAGGTGCTTTCTGACCTGCTGCAGTGATGCGACGTTTTTCCTCATGTGAGCCTAAGTAAAAGGACGTGGTGCTAGATGAGTGCGTGAATGACCCTCCTCTGCGATAGGGATAGAATCGGGAGTCAGAGGCAAAAACTTAGTTGAAAAGTTCGAATGGTGCTTCACTGGGCTCTCAGTCGGGGTAACGATCGCGTGCGACGCTGGTGCAGAGGGAGGTATCATCGGCTTGAAGTAGATATCAGAAGGTGGAACAGCAGATGGAGTATGGACTTGATATCCGTGCATTGTCTGGGAGTGGAGAATGGGTTGATGAACTTGAGTGGCAAACAGCGGGACACCACTCATTTGATTCCCATCAATAACAGAATTTGGAATGAACGTGAAAGCTGTATCCGCATGATTGAGTGGAATGTATCTTGGTGGATTGCCAGTTGATCCGTCAAGGTTGTGGCGATGGAGTTGGTTGAGGACATAGCGACCGCTGCATCAACTAGTGCATTAAGGAATCTAGAAGAATCTGATCCGTCGCCTTGTGTTGAAGCAAACAAGCTCTGGGCACCTGAAATTGTTAGGACCGAGGAACAGAACCCAAAAGAAAACCTCACGTAGATCACATTCCCATGTCTTGAATCCGTTGCTGAGTCAGGTATCGTCGTCGTCAGAATTTGTATTCATGATGATTGACGCGATCGAGAGTGTCAGACGATCGCCGGGTTTCGAAAGCATCTATAAAGTGATCATAACTCGTTGAGAAACCCAGAATACGCCACAAAGCGGAGGGACCGTACAGGTACAATGAGCAATCGTAACGAACTGCAAAGGCGATAAAGAAGAATGGGTAGGGATCGTCGCTGTCAGCTGGTTGTATCTGACAATTTCTTTTGACGGGTGAAAGAGAGAGGGCATCCGTGATGGAAATCCCTCACTAAGATAGTCACTCTTATCTTTCAGCACGCTTGTTCTGGATTGTGTGCACTCACATTCTGTAACACTCCAAAGTTTCTATTATCTCCGCGCTTTCATACTTCAGAGGACCATTGCTCTCCCGAATCCAATGTTGGTACTAGTGCACGCATCTACCCTTTCGCAAAAGCACGGTATTATGCTGCAACGATGTCTCTATATCGCATTTTGGATTGAGGATCTACAAATGGTGATTTTGGAAATGACGAGGAGATCTGATTGGAGTTGGACTGTATTCGGGGTCATCAGCGCTTTAATGGTCAACGGTTGGGGACCAGTGTTTATGTAAGAATATGCCGCAAACAAGCGGCCGATCTCATCGAGAGTATGATCGGATGCTTGGTGGCGTGCTTGACATGATTATTGGATGCACATTTGAGGAGGCAATTTTCCGAGAAACAAGAAGAGACAGATCAATATGTGGGAATTCGACAGATGAGAAAGGTTCTGATCTAGTGCGCGACGCGGTGGTTCGGGAATGTTTCCACCTTCAGTTGGCTGGACTTGAACTTACCGTTGGCAGCGGGAAATCGAACACCAACAAACCACGGAGCAATCAGGGTCCGTCATTCACGAAGATTAAATTAAAATAATACGAAACACGTTGACGAATTCATTCGGGTTCATAACCCTAAATCCCAATGCGGTGAAGAATTCAGGACCTCGAATTAATGTTCTCGTCTCCACGATATGTGGGCAAGCGCTTCGTAACGAAGTGATCGTAACTCCAATCGCCGTCTCCTAAACACAGTCCATCCCAGCCACTGCCCATTCATACGCCGCGGCTGTCGTAAGTTGTCTCCCATCCGCGTATTTGGCCCAGACGTCCCAATCCCCGGATTCATCATAGCTCCCCAAATCCGTGAGGCGCAAATATCCAGGAGGCAGCGAGCCGTCGAATCGATCGATCACGTGCCGGTAAGAATCCCCTTCAAAACGGTCCAAAGCTTGCAAGAGTTCCTCCACACCGTTTCCAGACTTTGCCGCGATCTAGTTTGCGTCCGTGACAACGCCTACAACACTGCTGTTGCCTTTAATCATTCCGGGATATAGTTTACCCGTAACAGTGGAGAATGTAGTTCTATGTTGAATTGCAGACATTGTCGATGATTTGACGATGTTTGGAAGGGTCTCACCTTCGCAGTCACCAAAACGAGCTCATAGATTCAGGATGTTCGACCGTAAAGTCATCTGCAAGAACGCTGTATACAACTTGCATGTGCATCAAGATACCATAGAAGAAGAGCAGTTTCGGTGGTGGGCTCGCCATTTCAGATCTAACTTCTGTGCCAACGCATTCCTATTCCACAACTCCAATCCGATTCGCCAAAACTGAATTACATTAATAAAATTGAAACTATCTACTTTCTCAGCACAGGAAGGGGTTTGATTTTCCAAATATTTTCAGCGTATTCCTCGATGGATCTAAAGCAGATGTGAGGAAAGGGAAAAAGGCAACTAAACCAAATTTTCCTCGCCTGTCACTGCTGAACTTGCCCATACTAGCGGCAGCGTTGATGGAACGCTTAGCCCATGCAGCCTTGTCCTTGTACGCTTGATCAATGGCGGCGAGGGTTTCCAAGTAGGCCGGGAAGTCTTTGCCGATAATATAATAATCGTGTCCAACCGTGAGAGTGCTGATGAGGGGGTCAAAAATGTACGGCTCGCCAAATTCTCCAGCTTGAATGGCCTTAACGACCAATTCGAGTTCGGGGTCCAACACAGTAGCGCGGTAGCTGGAGGAAAGGGGATTAGTTTATGAACCGGAATTCACTCGTAACTTACCGCTGGGCGTGGCGAATGTCTTCCACGTCCGGAGTCAGGGCTCCAAAGAGCCAGATGTTCTCCTCTCCAACTTCCTCGCCGATTTCAATGTTGGCTTAGGTAAAGAAATCATTCAGCTTGAAACGAGACACAAAGCGGAGTCATTGACAAATTTACCTCCATCCACAGTTCCGATAATCAAACCCCCGTTCAGGACAAACTTCATGTTTGACGTTCCAGAGGCCTCAGTTCCGGCAGTGGAAATGTGCTGTGAAATATCACTTGCAGGAATCATGATTTCCGCAAGAGACACATTATAGTTAGGGATAAAGACGAGTTTCAAGTAGTCTGACGTGTCCGGGTCCTCGTTGATAATGTTGGCCACATTGTTGATGAGCTTGATAATCAGTTTCGCAATGAAGTACCCTTTTTGTTGCTGGCTTGGTTACGATTCAAACCGCAGATATATCGCAAACGCACCTGGAGCACTCTTCCCAGCAAAAATGACCACCTTCATTACCTCCTTGGCAAGCTCGGTCTGATCAAGCGCCTTCAATCTCTTGTAGCGGTGAATAACGCCCAAGATGTTCATGAACTGACGCTTGTACTCGTGGAAGCGTTTGCACTGGGGACGCGTCAGCAATGGACCCAGAACGAAAAACCAAATCAGACGAACCTGAATGTCAAACAATGCATCTGGAGAGACGTCAACGCCACAGTGCACGCGAATGTGATTTGCAAGACGTAACTTGTTCTGGTACTTGATATCCATCCACTCCTTTTGGAACACGCCATCGTCACTGAATTTCTTGAGTTTCTGGAGCTCGTTTAGATGTTTCAAAAACATGTCGTTTCCAAGCTTGCTTTCGATGAGCTTAGAAAGCTGCGGGTTAGCCTGATGAAGCCATCTGCGTGGGGTTACTCCGTTCGTCACGTTGGTGAAACGCGCCTCTCCAAAGTATTCAACGAAGTCTTGGAAGAGCATAGATTTGACAAGCTCAGAGTGAAGGGCTTATAAAGCATATCAATTTTCACCACTTTTATGTAAGCATCGGATGTCAGGTGCTCACCAGCGACACCGTTCACAGTGTGCGAACCGACCACAGCCAAGTGAGCCATGCTAATATACTGCGGCTGTCCTTCAATCACAATGGACATGCGGCGGAGGCGATCGCGGTCTCCAGGGTAAACGCGCTCAACCTTCTGGAGGAAGAACAGGTTGATATCAAAGATGATCATCATGAGACGTGGTAAGAGGTCCTGCATAAGCGGGACAGCCCACTTTTCGAGCGCTTCAGGCAATACCGTGTGATTGGTGAAGGAGTATGTCTTGGTGACAATATCTACGGTCAAAAGGTCCGTGAGGCCATTGCAATAGTCACATGGGTAAAAAATAAGTAAAAGTACCCCAGGCCTCGTCCCAGAGAAGTCCCTCCTCATCAACAAGAATGCGTTGCAACTCTGCGATACCAAGAGTGGGGTGCGTGTCGTTTAACTGAATAGAAACCTGGTTCGGAAAGTGGTTCCAAGGCAGGTTTGACTTTTTGAAGCGACGAATGATGTCCTGGAGGGTGGCTGTTTTGGTTACAGGGATGTGCGTTAATCAAGGAAAGTCTCAAAAAAACCTCGCACTCACCGCTGACGAAAAAATATTGCTGTTTCAAACGCAAAGTCTTTCCAACCATATGATTATCATTGGGGTACAATACGGCGGTAATGTTTTCAGCAGCTTTCTGCTCCTCAACAGACTTGTCGTAATTTCCGTCGTTGAAGCTTGCAAAGTCAAACTCTTTAGTGGGTTTCGAGCTCCACAAGCGAATATTGATGCAGTTTTTCTTAATATATTGAGCGCTGTGAGCGACGACTGCCAATTGTCTGTTTAAGGCAACGACGAATTTACCGTGTCATAACCTGGAATTGGGTTATCGTAAGCGATAGCCAAGACTTTCTCGCAGCCTTCCCAAACATAATGGACACGATTGGATGCATCTGTGATTTTGGTCACGTATCCACGGAACTTGACCTCGTAGCAAACGTCAAGCCGCTCAATTTCCCACGGATTTCCAAAATTGAGCCAGTAATCGGGAAATTCTGTCTGGTAGCCATCCATGATTCTCTGCTGGAAGATTCCATATTGGTAACGCAGACCGTAGCCCCACGCCGGGTAGTCGAGAGTGGCCATCGAGTCCATGAAGCAAGCAGCCAGACGGCCTATTCATGTTTGAAATCAGTGGAATTAAAAGGGGAAGATAACCTTCAACAAAGATTCGCACCCAATCCTCCGTTTCCGAGGGCTGCGTCCATTTCTTCTTCAATCAAGTCCTCCAAACGAAAACCAAGGCCTTCCAAAGCAGAGCCAAAGTTTTCTTTGACGCCCATGTTGAGCATGGCGTTGTCCAGTGTGCGGCCGAGAAGGAACTCAAGCGACATGTAATAAACGCGTTTTGGGTTCTGGGTCGAGTGGTAATTTTGGGTGGCGTTCCACTCATCCAGGAGGCGGTCGCGCACTGCATTTGCCGCCGCGTAGTATGCGGCAAAGGTATCCATGTTGAACGACCCGCGCGCAAGGGTCTTCGTGGCATGTCTGCAGAAGGAGCGAGCGATGGAGTCGGTATCTGTGAATTGTCATCCATTGAAACGATTAGACGTAATGCATTCAAAGTATGGGTGCGAATGGAAAAATTGACATCAGTGTGGGGAGCGAGAGATTGATTCCCTTGAGTGAGAATGAGTCAGGGGGTTATCATTCACCGTTTCGCTCCTCCTCGGTAAACACGTTCCAGCGCTTGATTGCGTCCTCGTCTGCAGACCAGTACGCGGTGGCTCCAGGCGAGCCGACTCCGGGTCCGGCCGACACTGGTGGTGGCCCTGTGGAGGAACGGGTGCGGCTCGTGACAGTGAATCCCTGCGAATGCGGCTTCGCAATGGACAGCTTTGCCATTGCGGCGATGGGGACTTTACGCTGGCCTTGTTGTTGAACTGGTTGATCCGAGGCTGCGCTTACAGTTGACGTGCTCATCATCTTTCTGCTGCTCTGTGCGCGTGTGTTTGTGCGGATTGGGTTCATGGTTCAGCAACGAGACGGGTGTCGTCGAAGCGGGACAGACAGGGCGAGACGCGCCCAAGCCCGCGTCGCCATCGATTCAGTGGCAAACAAACTGCATTTGCGTCCTCGCCACACTATCTCTGCAACGGCAGTGCCAGTCCCGTCGCCGCCTTTTGCCATTCGTCCGTCTCCTGCGCCAGCAGGGCTTTCTGCTTGGCAGGGCAAACCTCACCAACTCTTCTTGCCAAACGCAATTTCCTTCCGCCTCTAGCCAATATCCAATTATAACCAAAAAAAGGAAAAAGAAATGGAAATCAATCCATCATACGCCAACAGCCGTCCCAATCCACAGGCATCCGGATGATACTCTCCATCAAATCTTGACAGCGCTTCACAAACATACGCGATGGACCATCATCTGATGTCTGAACAGCTTTTTTGAAATGAAGCTGGGCAACCGACCAGTTTTGATTGCGATATTCGCTCAAACCAAGCTCAAAGCAAATGGTAGACGTCTGAATAAAACGGAGGTTGGAATCGCAAAACAAAAGTAAACGAGACTTACTATGGTCTCACGCGGCAGTTCGAACTGAACTTCTCCGAGTACTTCAAACAACGTGACAGGTAGGGACGTGCCCTTGAAAATAACGTGATCAATCTCCCGTAAATGAAATTTGTCGCGTATCTCCCGCTGCGTCTTTTCGCAAATCAGCAGATCGGTTTCGTACAATTGCGTAGCATTGAGAATTTGACTCGAAAGTGTGACGGCGTTCCCCGTAATGATGTAATCCAGCTTTCTTGGAGAGCCAATTACCCCACTAATGGTGTCACCAGTGCCGATTCCAATCGAAATTTGTGTTGCAGGCAAACTGCATGCCATCATACGCTCGTTGGTTTCGTCTCGCGTCTTAAGGAGATTCATAGCAGCTTGGACAGCGTTGAAGGCGTCATTTTCAGATTTGAATGGAAGGCCAAAGGCACACAAGGCCCTTTCATTTGAGCATTTGTCCACAATACCGTGGTAGTCTGTTACTACATTTTCGATGGCATTATTATGAAGGTTGAGCAAGTAAAGTGCGTCTGAGGGGTCTAGCTTGCTTGTAAGATTATAATCTGGCAGTTCGATTTCAGCCAATTGTAAGAAAGGAAGCAAAAAGGGCTCACAGTCACGTAAATTTACAGATACACAAGTAGTCTTCTCACATTTCCCTTCCACACTGTTTACGGCCTCCATGTTCATTTTGCGGATCAAGTCTGATGTCATGTATTTCGCCAACGTGTCATCCAGCCTTTCCTTCTCACCAATGAGCTCGATTACGACAATGATGCCTTCGACTCGTCTCCTTTCCTTCTTTTGCAACCTTTTTCCGTTTCGCTGATAGTCGCTCGCATCGCTTGACAGTCGGCTTCCTCCCTCATCACTGCCCTCATCACTTTCGTATTCATCTTCATCTTCCTCCAACAAGCCATTCGAACTGTAGCTGTCGTGTCTAAGCCGTCTCTTCTCTGGAGTTTCTTCCCCTTCTTCTACTTCACCCTCTTGCAAAGGAGCATTTGGATCAAGAAGCTCGCTGATCGTATAATGGACACTGAAAGTCAATCCGTTCAACGTCAGCTCGACATTGCGCATTGATATTGCGCTCTCGCCCTTGAAAACACTGCGAATATCTGCAATGAGCTGAGCATTATCGTGCACACCCAGCCAAACATCAAATGCATTGTACTTCATCAACTCTAAATTCTCTGGGGACAGGTGGAGAGCCTCTGGGTGGTTGATGCTGGTCTGTAATTTATGAGGATTCAACGTTTTGAGGGGTCCTAGCCCGCGGAACTCACCAGCTTTCCCGTTCCCTCCAACGTGATGACAACAGAATGAAGACTGTAAACAATTTTACTTAAATGAAGCTTTTCTTTGGTCGCACTGTCGAGTACGCCCTGCATGTCTTGGAAGACCATGTTCTTTTCAATGGTCGTGGCCGCTGTCCTTGCCCCATGAGACTCACGCTAATCACCCTACAATATGTTATCTTACCCAGAGCGCTGAATGCAGTCAACAAGTTTTCGTCCTCAACCGTGAAGACAGATGGGTCTGGCAGCTTATTAATGATTTGAGCCACGCCAATGACCGCGCCTTTCGAATTCTTCATGGGAATACAGAGAATGTTGCGCGTGCGGAATCCGGTCTTGATATCGATGGATCGGTTGAAGCGAGGATCTTTGTAGGCTGCAACGATATCAAGGCTTAAATGCTTTTATGCTTTGAATCGAAGTTTACCATTGGGGATATTTAAAATCTCTCCGCTCATGGCAACGTAGCCTGCGATTCCCTTCGTCATCGGAATGCGAATTTCTCCTGCTCCTTCAGCAACAGAGGACCAGAGTTCCTTCTTTTTGTGATCCACAAGAAAGCAGGCGCAACGTTCAGCGTTCAAGAGTTCTTGGGCCGTCTGCATAACCACTCGAACCAGGCCTGATTTTGAAAACATCATCAGTGCGACCAAACCGTGATGAAACGAACCATTCAGGTCAATGTCTGTCGACATAAAACTGGCAGTATTCATAAGCATCTTTAGGTCATCCTTCTTGTGGGTCCCAAGACCTGCCCCACCTCCACTGCCTCTGGCAGCGCCACTCGAGTTACTTGTACTGAGCAGCATCGTCCAAATGTTACCGAGACACTTCATCATGTGCTCGTCTTCTGCATTGAAATATGGGCTCATTCCGATTTCTGCTTTGTTCATCATTTCAATCAGGCCAACCACTTTTCCAAGCCCTGTCTTCACAGGAACCGACAGCACACATTCCACCTCACACTTTCCACTGATCCCATAAAATTCATGAACGTCGTCTGATAAGGTGCCGTAACATAAGCAAAATGTTCAGAAAAGTCAAACCAGCGCACCTGTGTACAGTTCGCTTTCCTTGACATTAAACATGTTTACCACTTCTCCCTTGAATAAAAATAGGCTTCCAAGAATGCGATCCGCTGGAGGTCCGTTACTGGCCTCAATCACTCCCTCCTTAGCCCAGGTGCTCGCTACAACACTGATGTCCCCTGTCGCCTCGTCCACGCGATACAACGTTCCAAATCCAGCTCCGCACACATCCAAGGCGCATTTGAGAAGCTTTCCTGCAACCGCCATGCCTCCACCGTTCCCGCTGTCCAACTCTGTTCCGCTGCTAAGCTCCTGCACAAGAGCGAGGAGGCTTTGCTGCTTCCCCGTTCGAGCGAGAACGAATTCAAAGAGGTTGCGTGTCAGCTCAATGTTGGAAGTTGCCCGCACTTGCTTGAGCAAGGTTTGCGGATTGTAATCCGTGTTCAAGAGTTTGATGTAAATGTTGGCGGTCACGAATTGGGGGTTGGCAGCATTGTGAGGTTGTATTACACCTTGTATAGGTCTGTTGCTTGTGGGCTTGCTTGAAGCGTGCAACTCGTTGAAGATATATTCAAGTTCAGCTTCTTCGGCGGTTTTAGTCGGACTTGACGCTTGCGAGCTATAGGCTCCGATTTTAAAATAATTCAAGAAAAACATGTAGCAAAGAGTTACCCGGAGGAAGGTTGTGTTTTCGCCGATTTCCGATTCGGGGTAGGGGGTATTGATTTTCCTGCACCACTTTTCAGCAGAATCCGGCTTTTTCGAGCAGTTAAGGTTCTGATTTGTGGAGAAAATTTGCCAGTGGCGTCCGTTGCAAAGACTGTTGCAGACTTTCTTCGAAGTTAAGAGGAAGTAGGACAAGATCGGGTAACTTTACCTGGCCTGGAAGCGTTGGTTCCGACATTTTCAAGTTCAAACAAGTGCAAATAAGATCTACCTGCTTTGATGAGCATTTACCGAGGAGCCCTGAATTGGCCAACTTAAATTCAGTGATTCAACCGAGGCCAATCACCTTTCAACATCTGGTTTCGCTGAGCGTCTCCCATGGCAGCGAATAGACTCCAAGTTGATTGTATCATTGCATGTGTTGCTTCGGAAGGCGGGAACGATGCAGTATTTCCCGTGAAGGGCAACGAGATCATAGATTGGGACGGCGCTGACAACTGCAACAAAGGCGGTGGTTGACGATATGAAAGAACGCTACTTTGATTAGGCATTTGCTCTCCTCCTGTTGTCGTTATTGCTCCCGTGCTTGTGAGCCTAGGAAGTGAGTTTTTCCTGGACGTGGACGCAAGCGCACAACTGCTTTTCGAAGACACTGAGGTCATAGAATTGGACGTATTTCCAAGAGATGTTAAAAGGTGGGCCTGAGAGGCCGATTTTGATGCCAACGCGAGACGCGAAGACGCCTGATTGGGCAGGCCAATCGGCGTTGAGACAACGAGAAGGGGATCATCGGCCGCGCTG
The DNA here is from genome assembly GCA_025201725.1 of Chytriomyces sp. MP71. NCBI lineage: Eukaryota > Fungi > Chytridiomycota > Chytridiomycetes > Chytridiales > Chytriomycetaceae > Chytriomyces > Chytriomyces sp. MP71. The sequence goes on from MU614722.1 coordinate 27,875, forward strand.
CCAAGTATGTTGGAACTTGAAAAGTCGGATGCGAAATCAGCTCGAGTGCCAAAGGTGGAACCTCCACGCAGATTGTTCGATGAAGAGGTGGCCATTTGATGTCAATCCCTTCACAAAATTGATATTTCAATTATCGATCTCGTGTGTGCCTTTTATTCCGCTGATAGCGCGTTGTATCTACCTCGTATACCTATGCATGATCGTCCCCACCCGACTCTGTCATAGCTGTGCGAGATGCCCGCCCTTCAGATGATTACATCGACGCTTATCCCCTCCTTATCACGAAATCGATTCTCCCGACCACTTTCACCTCAAATAACGCGGGAACGAACAATCAACGTCACTCTGGCCTTCATATTGAGCTCGAACTTAAGCTTTCCATCATAATAGTGAAAAGGTCCATCCTAACAGCTTGTTAGCAGAGGTGTCCAGCCATTTCCTCCCTCCACGGACTGCCAGCGGGAGGAAAGATCTGTGAGTTTCCTAGGACAATGGATGTTCTTGTTAGCAGAGGTGTCCAGCCATTTCCTCCCTCCACGGACTGCCAGCGGGAGGAAAGATCTGTGAGTTTCCTAGGACAATGGATGTTCTTGGGCTGAGGCAAAGTCAGATTTCTTCAGGATTTCTGCCGTACCGAGCGTCGTGATCATTATTGAATTTAATTTAATTTAGATAAACCTCACAATAATTGCCCCAGAATGCTCAACCCTATTTACGGGATTGTTAGCGGAAAACAATTCTGTCAGTGAATGGCAGCCCCAAAAAAGCTCGTTTACGAACGGCCGCAAATTTCTCCACTTACCTCTGGGACGAAATGCGCAAATCCTTGTCATTTTATTGGGGACAGACTTGACATGGACATGGACGATATTGTGCAATATTCCTTGCAACATCGAATGAACACGAAGAGAACAAACTAAGATACATAGGACCAGGCGGAGAGTCTTCTATAGACGTGATCAAGAAGGTGCGTCCCATCCATGCTGAGAGAGTGAACGGAAGATACTATCAAGCGCACATCAAGAGGGTTGCGCACTCTCCTTTCGTATTTTCGCAACAATTCGCTCGGGAAATGCCAATGTGAACAATGCCACTGCATGCCCTCCACAGGGTGTCCCCAAACCCACACAGATCCGAGGGAGCGTGTTCTAATGGAACCCGTCCGCGTTGGGAAAGGTAATGATTGACTGAAGTGAGCTTCTGAACGTCAAAAGAGTCCTTTCAGGATGTAAGCATGCCAACCAAGGAGGATGAGTTTTAATGGATATTAGGACCCAGATGAACATATGTGAAATATGCTTTTAGATAAAAAGTGATGGAGAATCTATGAAATCAGAAACTGGATGGAGCATGGAGGTGGAGATGTCGGTTGACTCATGGCAGGGCTTAATACACCCACTTCCACGCGACCACGTGAAGACTTACTCGACTCTGAGTCACTGTCATCGCCTGAGTGGCCGCGTTTTTTAGAAGCCGGAGGGGTCGGAGGCAGTAATGGAATTTCAAGCAAAGTAACGGCCGAAGTGAAACGAGTGAGTTCCTGCGACTCTGAGGGAGTTCTTAGAGACCCCAGAGCAGGGAATACACAACGCTTGTCGCTCGCAGATGGTGAGCAAAAAGTGACCATATCGTCACCATACAAGTGGGCAACGTCACCCGGGAAGAAGTACGAAATTACTCTATAAAAAGCGGAGTGAATGTGAGAAACCATATGAAATCTGCACTATTAGGTAGATCTCACCTGTAGCGGTTCCCGTCACTTCCAGTCACTGAAATTGTAGTCTTAGCGAACCCATGCAAAACCGGCTGGGTCTTCGGGCGGAAGCTGGTTGTGCTGAACCGTGCCTTCTGGTATTCGGCGAGGAAAGGAATTTGCTCGGCATTCTTTGCTTCCACCTCACTGAAATTGCTAGTTTAGAACAGTATCAAGGTTTCTAGCAATCAAGACAAACTTACCGGTACAGTAAGAACGCGCCATGGATGCGAGAGGGTGACCAGGAAGATCCATCTCTCCAGCGTGTCAATGCGGGGCTCTCAGCAAACACGAGAACAGACCCACTGCGTAAGGCAGCGGCAGCAGGAACCATCTTGAGAGGCTTTAAAACCCCAGCGACACATGCTTCCACAAGTAACATGGCATCATGGCGTTCCCGAACGTGTCCATAGAAGGTTTCGAAATTTCTTCGCTCTCCTGACGGAACTGACCGCGCGACCGTGGTAGCAGCGCAAGGAGTTTCCAACTCAGTGGCTTGAGAGGAGGCGTAGAGGAGGAGGGCGTTCAGTTTTTCCGCACCGTTAGGGGAGGGAAGTGCGCCGCCCCATGTGCACGCTGAGTTGTTTGGAGCGTCGACCCGAGAGCCAAGTGACCTCAGCGCCGGGTACAATGGCGAACTTATTACTGTGTTGAAAAGCTGGCTGGAAATCTGCTGCGGCGAGGACAGACTGGAGTCTGTCTCTGGCTGCGTGCTTGGAGCAACCCATGTGACAGCGCGCAGGAATTGCTTGGATGCGTGCGTGCTGCCCCACCGCCGCGGCACTTGCTGGTGCGGTGGTGGGCTGCATTCAGGCTGTGCGGCGAAGCTGTTGGGACGGCACTGCGGCGTGGTGGGGAGTGCTGTCGCCATTGGTGGTTGCGTTGGCCGTCGACGGGTTTTCTTTGAATTTTTCTTGCACTTCTGTCATCAAACGGAATCTCATCTCCAACCCAGAAAGGAGGGCCCTTGTGCTGGCAGACCACGAGGTCCCTGTGACAACGGAAGGTCTCGGCGGACCCTCCAAAAAACAGTTAGCAAAAAACTACCGCTGAGTAATGCGCGCCACGAGTTTGAATGGCACAAACACATGGTCATAAAAGTGACAAAGCAGGTGTCACAACATGTTGCACACTCATGCTGCTAGCACCTTCTTCACATGGACAGCCGGGATCATTTATTCTACAGCGATTTCAATTGGACTGGATCCTACGTACTCTAACTAGATAAAAGGGACCCCATTTACCAGCAATCATATATGAAGTTATAAGTGGTATCAACATCGTTCGTGCCGAATTTACACGCCAAACGCAACAAAAGAAACGTCGCGTTTGCCAGCGCTGGCGCAGCTGCGGAACATCCATAGGCGTAATGGACGGGTTCGCGTCGGGTGCCTCCACAAATTTGCGCTATACAATGAACATGAAAGTAAGAGCGTGTCTTGAGTTTGCTGTTTGGATCATGCAACGTCAGAGGTAATCATTCTTTTCAACGCATACACAGCGCGATTAAACCTGAAACACCAAGAAAGAAAAAAAGAGTATGGAATGGTTGAACGATTTCCGTGTGCAAAGGAAGGTGACGCAACAAGCAGCGTAACGATAGCCAAACCGTCAATGAAATAAAATTCATTTTATGGGTTTCGTGCAAACCCCAACAACATAAAAAACACCAGAAAATCAAGAAAATGCACCCGCAATCACAGCTGCTTGTTCCGTCTTGTACCGCGCGCTAATTCCAGTGGCAGGGACGGCTAGCGCCTTGCGACCCACGAAACGCAATTTGGCACCCTCAGGAAGCAACTGCTCAAGTCGTGGGGCAACAAATGTGTAGCTTCCCTGGTTCTGAGGCTCCTCTTGAACCCAGAGGAATTCTAGTTTCAAGGGATCAAAAAGTTTGAGACACAGGGCTCCAACGAAAACAGTTCTCACCCTTCGCATTGGGAAATCCGGCCAACGTTTGCTTCATGTCCTCCCATGGGAAGGGAGCAATCTCTTCCAACCGCACGAGGGCAACCGAGTCGGTCAATCCTTTAGCGTCCCTTTCCTTTACCAAGTCGTAGAACAGCTTTCCAGACAAGAACACAACCCGTTTAGCAGACTCCGACGCCGCATCCGAAAGAACAGGTTGGAATGTGGTCCCAGGACCCATCTCAGACAAATTGGACAAACAGGCGGGATGACGAAGAAGTGTCTTGGGTCCAGCAATGATGAGGGGACGGCGGTAGTTGCGCACCATCTGACGCCGGAGAAGGTGGAACATTTGAGCGGGTGTCGTGGGGTAAGCAACGTGCATATTGCAGTTATCAGGCGTAGGGTCGTTGTACTCAAACTTGCTGTCGGTCAACTGCAAAGGAACTCCGCCATTTGAATATCTTCTAGAAACAAAAGTCAAAAAGGTCTACCTGCAAGAAGCGCTCGATCCTGCAGCTGGAGTGTTCAGGGCCGGCACCGTCGTATCCGTGTGGCAAGAGCATCACCAAAGCCGTCTGTCTGAGCCATTTGCTCTCGCTGCTACTGATGAAGGTATCAATGATAATTTGTGCGCCGTTGAAGAAGTCTCCAAATTGTGCTTCCTGTGATACCAGGTGAGACGACCTACACATGACAGTAGCGTAAAATATTTACCCAGATGCACAGCCGTTGCGGGTTCTCCCAAGAAACGCCCACTTCAAACCCAAGTACTGCAAATTCGCTCAAGTTACTGTTCGCTATCTCAAGCTTTCCTCTCTGCGAAGGGGTGATGTGGTTCAATGGAATAACAGTGTGCTCATCGTTTTGGTCAACGAGCATTGCGTGACGCTGTGAGAAGGTTCCGCGTCCAACATCTTGTCCGGAAATGCGGACGTGGTAGTTGTCCAGCAGGAGCGATCCGAAAGCGAGCGCCTCACAGGTCGCCCAGTCAAGGCCGGTACCAGATTCAAGCTTAGACAGACGAGGAGTGATGTGGAATTTGGCAAGACGGCCGTGCGGGGACTGCGGGAGGGTGTCAAACAGTCTCTCTGGAAAGCAAAAAACCTTTACTTACGACACCGTGTGAAGCAACAGATGCAATACCGACTTTCTTCAAAGTCTCTACGTCAACACCTACGAGATAGCTGAGAACCCCCGATAATACAATAGGAAATCTCACCCGTATCAATCTTTGTGACATCCGCCTTGCTGATGGTCATTTCGGACCACTTGCCCTTCAACGTGTCGGCTTCTGGCTTGTGGCTGTAGCTTTCCTCGAGCTGCTTGTCCAAGAACGTCGTGTAACTCTCGCGAATCTCATCAATCTCCTGCTGCGAGGTGATCCCTTCGTCTAAAAGCTTCTGCTCAAACAGTTTGGGGACAGAGCGACGGCCGCGAATGTGCTTGTACATGACTGGCTGCGTGAAGGCTGGCTCATCCAACTCATTGTGACCCATACGGCGGTACGCAATCAGATCGATGATCACATCCTTGCGGAATTTATTCCGGTATTCAAACGCAATCTTGGTGGCTACGGCAACATCCTGCATTCAAGAGAAATTTAGAGACAAGCTACGCAACACAACCGATCACATACTTCAGGGAAGTCGGCATTGACGTGAATCACGGGTGCATCAATAATCTTGCCCACGTCGGAGCTGTAAATAGTCGACCGTGCATTCTGAGCCTGCGTTGTATATCCAATTTGGTTGTTGACGATGACATGAATGCTTCCACCACACGTGTAGTGAGGCAAGTTGGACATGGCAAGCGTTTCCATGACAACGCCCTGTCCCGCGAAGGCACTGTCACCATGGAGCTGTACACAAAGCACCTTGTCGCCGATATCACATTCGGGGCTCGCCGTGCTGGATTTGGTCATCTGCTCAAGAAGGTCAAACTGCTTTGCCCGGGCTTTGCCAGTTGCTACGGGGTTGATGGCCTCCAGGTGGGAAGGGTTGTGCAAGAGCGACACGTGGACGGCGTTTTGGGCACCTGAGTACTCCAAGTCGACGGATTGTGAAACCTATTCAACGCAGTATTGAGTGATCGAAGGAAGGAATATGAAAGTAGAAAGAACTAACGTGTGACAAGACATCGCCAGCACCAGGCACATCCTCGGGAAATTCGGAGTTCCCCTTAATCTTGTTGAATAAGGTAACGGGCGAGTACTTCAGCAGGTCCGTCAACAAGTTTAATCTTCCACGGTGTGGCATTCCGATGACAACATCGCGAACGTTGGCAGCACTGGACGCCCGGAACAGCTCATCCATTACGATCATCATCGATTCAGCGCCTTCCAGCCCATATCTTTTGACCTGAGGGAATCTCTTGGCCATAAAATGGTCAAACACCTATGGGAAGACGCAGCCGGAACAGAGCAAAATTTTGAGTTGTAGGAGCATGAAAAGGTAGCCGCACGCACCTCCGAACGCGATAGCAGGTACATCATTCTCTTCTTAGAATCCTGGTCAACTCTGCGATCTGCGTACATGGTCTCGACAAGCTCATTGCACCATCTGCGCTCACTAACATTCTGCAAGGCAAAGTCGGAATGCAGGTTGGCTCGACACAAAGGAAGAAACACACCGGCAGGTGGGCAAACTCGAAACCAACTGAACCTGCGTAAGTTCTGTTCAAACGTTGGACAATCTCCTCAAGCGAGAGGCGATGTGGACCCTGGACTGGGGTGTTGAGGATCCCATTCACATCGAACGTGTCGCCCGGACTCAGGCCGTAACGCGCGGGGTCGAGTTGATAGAGCGCAGAGGGGTCTGCGGGCGTCAGCGAGAGGGGATCGAGTGAAGCGAGACGGTGACCGAGGGAGCGGTAGTATGTGACGAAGCGGAGCAGGTTGGAGGCGGACGCGCGGTTCGCGAGCTGCTCGGCAGTGTCTGATTTAGAGTTATATTCAAAGCGCAGTTAACTTCAACGACAGAACGGGTGAGGAAAGGGACACGCACAGTCTGGCAGAGTGCGGGTAACAGGCTCACGGAACCCATACACCTGGTTGGACGTGTAGTGGTACGGTCGGCTGAATGCACTCACGCCACGGAGGGCGCTTGTGGAACGAGGCGGTGCCGAGGTGTGGCGTCGAAAGGTGGCGGCCAGCATTTCGAGGCTGATTTTTGTATTGACGAGGGTTCCGCTTCAGGGTCCTTGACCTCCCCGGTTTCTTCCGAACTCGCATTGTAGTTTCAAAGGAAATGAAAGGAACACGATCGCGCGGTTTTAATAATTAAACATGTGAAATCATGACAAATCATCCAGGAAATCACTGCCCTTTCTTTGCGGCGTCAATCAAAGCGCGGGAGATAATCAAACGTTGGATCTGGCTTGTTCCCTCATAAATCATGAAGATCCTGGATTTTGGAATAAGTAACAGACAAATGACGTCTGAAAAAGAGGCTGATACACATACTTAGCGTCACGCATAAGCTTCTCCACAGGGTATTCACTGTTGAATCCATTTCCACCAAAGATCTGGACAGCATCAGCAGCATTCTTGTTGGCAACCTCAGAAGCAAAAGCCTTGGCCATGGAAGCAACCAAAGTGTTTCTCTCGCCGTTGTCCCTCTGCCAAGAAGTCTTGTAGACCAATCCACGAGCAGCTTCAACACCGATGGCTGAAAGACATGGAAATCCGGAGATGAGAAAATTAGAAGTGAAAAAGTGAAACTCACCCATGTCGGCCAACATGAAGGCGATCGCCTGGTGCTCAGCAATAGGCTTGCCCATGGTCTTGCGCTCTGCTCCAGTTTCATTAGCCACTCGCCCATTATTTAAAAATAAGCGAACTAACCGTTGGCATAACTCATCGCTTCATCATAAGCTCTTCTCGCGAGACCTACCGCGGCACTCGCCACAAGGGGGCGGGTGGTATCAAATGCTCCCATGGCGAGGGAAAACCCTTTTCCAATATCTCCAACGCGGTTCTCGTCAGGGACCTCGACATCCTCGAAGCTGATTCCGCGGGTGTCACTAGCACGCTGACCCATATTGATTTCCTTCTTGCCGACAGTGATGCCGGCAGAGTTACCATCCACAATGAAGCCAGTGAAGGCACGACCTTTGCATGCAGTCAGTTACTACGACACGATATAGCTGAAGGACCCTCACCGGCGTTTGCGTTAGGGTCGGTCTTCGCGAGGACAAAGTACCAGTTCGCCTTGCCTCCGTTGGTGATCCACATCTTGTTGCCTGTTTGTTGGTCCGCGTCAGCGCAATTGAATTTGCACCGCGTGTCATGAACAGCTAACCAGTGATGCTCCATGAGTTTCCCTTCTTGACTGCCTTGGTTTGAATTCCAGCTACATCACTTCCGGCGATGGGCTCAGTCACACAGTAAGCGCACATCAAGGGCTCCTCGGTCATTCTTCCCAGGTACTTCTTCTTGAGCGCGTCGCTGGCACCGATGATGACAGGTGCTTCCTGTGTGTCACCAGTGAGCAAAAAGCAAAGCACGTGTTGACAGGTTGTAACACGCGTCGTCAACTCACCGCAAGGCCGTTCGCCTCTGCCGCGGTCTGGATTCCAGAGCAGCCGTATGCCATTTCCTCGGAAATTATGGCGCAGTCCAAAACGTCGAGGCCGAGACCACCGTATTCTTGCGGTACGTGCGTGTTCAAGAGACCGACTTCCCAAGCCTACACAGTCCGCAGAGGGAATAAATAAGCTGACAGTTGAGCCACCCACTCATGGGGCCGCCATTTTCTTGAGCGTCCCATGGGGCCCTCACTGAAAAAAAGGCAAGTCACCTTCTTCAGGATTTCGACAGGGTACTCGCCCGTTCTATCGTGGTGAGCGGCTTTTGGTGTGATCTCCTTAGCTGTAAAGTTGCGCGCTAGTTCTTGGAGCTCGAGTTGTTCGGGCGTCAAGGCGAACGAGATTCTGGCGGCGGCCGAAGCGGAAAAGTGCTGCAAGTTTGACGAGCGGTAAGCTCAGTGGCGACTTCATTCGCAGATATTCTTACCTTCTTGGAGGTGAGGGCGCCAGCGCGGGAAATGGCTCGGAGTGCCGATGGCTTCGTGAAAATCATTTTTTTTAAAAAGCATCACGTCACTTCAATCGCTCTCATGGTCGTACCTATTCCTTCCATGCCCTTTTTCTTTAATGTTTAAGTACATGTGAAAGTCTCTCTAACAATGCAAATGGAATCTGGATATGGAAGTTAATGCACCCATGCATTTCAGAGATTATAAGCACAGGCTTCTTGGTTGATGTTGGTTGCTAGTGTGATTAAAGTGGGGAATAAGCTGACCTTCAATGAAGTGTGTTGCATCATGGAGCAGTGCTTTTGATTATTCAACCAATTTTCAGCTGCGTATTTGATGAAAAGTGACGAGTATTTGCTTTGGAAAGGGTATGAGCTTTCTTAAACAAGATCAGCACCCATGTTTGACTTTCACCCCCCTGTGGTCGTGCCCCACTCTCTTCCCTCACGGGAAAGCACACCACTAATTTTCAATTGTGGTTGCCTCCAGTACAGCGAACTAAAATATTCAGCTTGGATGTTTGTGCGATGTGTCCAAAAGAAGGTCAAAAAATTATGGCCAAGACCAAGAAGCAAGCACCAACACACTCCTGCTTTATTTCACAGCAGGACCAGCCACATCAGCATCATCAGAAACACAGCCCTTGACAGTGACTGCGTCAAAGAAGGCCAAGACTGGTTTGTTCATGTGTTAATTCAACGAACGACTCTCGCGACCATACAATCAGTCGCAACGTCTCCTCACTCCTTGTCCTCCTCCTATTCCTCTTCTTCATTGTTATTTAGTGCTTGGACTCTTTCCACTGCTGTTGGCGCGATACGCCTTGATTTGGACAAATTGGTGTCACACGAGGAAGGAATTCTTTAAGGCACTTACTGACTGGATTGCTACTCAAAGACTAAGCCAACTCCTTTGATGTACCTTTCCGAATACGAATAGGATCTTTCTGGGCATGCCAGCGCGTCGAGCTCAGCCTGAGACATTTTAGAGGTTGGCTTGGAGACCAGATGACAGACTGCAAAGATATCGTTCCTCCGTGCCGCGGCAACCATTTCACTCTCGCTCTGATTCTGGCTCTGGCTCTGACTCGAGTAGCTCGAGACGAAGGGCCGCGTAACGGCGTGCGACGCGGCAAAGAAAGCTTCGCTCTTGCCACTCGCCTTGATCGGCTCAACGCCAGCCTCCGGTTTTCCCACGTAAAGCATGGCCTCGCGCGAGCCGAGCTCCCACAGATCCCGCTTCGACCCGTATAGTGGTTGGCTACTGGAGAACGACCGCGACCCCATCTGTTCGTTGGGAACGTCATCTATCCTGTTCTGCGTCTGTTTGCAACTTACAGAGTTATTCCAGTCCATCGGCTTGCCACTCCAGTGCTTGTTCGACCCGCCCCCTTGCATCCCAGGGTTACTGACAGTGCGAGAGTCTGTCATGCCAGCTTAATCCTGGGTACTTGAGATTTTTTGGCAAGCCCAGCACAACATCTCCCACTTTCTTCCAAGGCGGGTCCCCGATGTCATTTCGGCTTCTTCGAAGAACATCATTTCGTTATTTCGTCTACTGCGGGCATTAAGGAAGAGGAGAATAAAAAGTACGTCGATATTTACTGAGAGAATCCCATTCCTTGGTTTCGTTCCATTCGAGTTGGCAAACATACAGGTCTTACAATCGCTGGCAGCAACTCGTTTCCAAATTGTTACTGGCGCAGTGGGGTCTACCATTCGTCCGCTCCTGGTTCTTGTCATTCACGGCGCGTTGTTATATGGGTTATTGTGTCCCGCCTTGAACTCCACCGTCACGGCCCACGGCAAGTCCAGGCTCAAGGTCTAGTACATTGATTATGCGGATACGGTTAGGACTTGGGTATGATGACAGGCACGTGGCGTGGTGACGAGCGTTTTGAACTACACGCCTCAGCAAGAATGGCGGGAACTGAACTACGACAAACTTAACTGCTAATCACGCATCAAAAAAAAATAAAAAATCAACGGTTGAAGGTGTCCGCTTGGTTTCGTGCGGTGGATCTGTGGAGGAAGTGTGACACGACGTAGAAAGGGAGCCGCTAACAGCCGCTGGCTGTTTCATTGATTTTAACCATACATGGTCTTACTCCTTACGATGATATTCCAAAAAAAAACACTTAAAATTGATTGGTAAAGAAATGGCCACCACTCTGCACTTCACTCGGGACCCTTCTGAGCCCACGGTCATCATCATAAGCCGCCAAGACGATCCAACCGTCGCCTACACAATCAGGGAGTACCTGCCAACCTTTGAGCAGAAGCAGCAATATGACACCTTCAATGACGTCCACGGCAAAGTCTTTGTAGGCTCTTGTCCCGGAGCCCTAGTCTATGACGCCCAAAGCCGCCTCCATCTACGCAGTCGTCTCGTTCTGCCCTCTTTAGACAAGAAGACAAGTTCGTGGCAGCGCTTTATCTTCAGCACGGACGCCACCCAGTCACCGATCCACTTCACCACACACGACGCCTTCCATGCAGTTACCGGCGTCCGCTGCGATTTCTTTATCGGAAAAGATGATGGGATCCATGCTCGCTGGGTCGAGAGCAGAGACCCTTCCACCACTGCCTCCTCCTTCCAGCTGCAAGTCAACCCGTCCTATGCGCGCTCTACCGCATCCTGGGTCACGATCGCTACAGCACACGCATCTAGAAGCGCCTTTTTTTCGGGTCACGACGCTTTCCCGGTCTTTGCGAGCATTCGGTTCCTCGCTGAGAGCGACGCGTTCTGGGGTATCGGGCACGCGGCTGTGGTGGACGAGACCGCGCCGCCTACTTACACGTCTGTGCGGCGCAGGGAGGAGGATGTGTTGCTAATTCTGAACACGTTTTGGGTTATGGGGGTTGGGGACGTATTGAATCCAAAAGGGCGGTTTGAGGGGCTGTTAGCCACACATCGTGCTATCCCAAAGGCAAACCAGGATATGTTTTTGGAATATCAAGGATTGAAACATGTGAGGGGACGCATTGCGCGTGGGATATAAGTTTTTCATTTGTTTGACGACCAATCGATCGCCCGTGTTTGGTAATTGCTTCTTCGTCTTGCGCACCCATATTGTGGCTCTATTTTCAGGACCCTTGCGTGCCGACTGCCATCAACGTAATCAATGCTTATTTACTCCTGTTCCCGAGGTCAAGGCGGTAAATGCGACCGCTCCGCAAGCATGAGTGTGTGACGTAAAAAGGATTCTGAGCTCGTTTTCGGTAATGGATTGTCGGGATGCGTTCAGTCGGAAAGACGAAGCCTCATCCACATGTAAAGCTCTGAATTCCTTATCGCTTTTGGTTGAGGCATATTCCTTCAGGCAAATTCACAGCACTACATCGGCGACATCATTCAAACAAGAGTGAGAAAAGGATTTACTTGCTCAGAGTCACGGGCTGGCTACCAAGTTCGCCACTCTCCCACAGAGCATCAATGACCTTGTGAATCACAATCGTCTCCTCCGCCCATTTCAACCAACTCTTACTTCCTTCGACACATGCAGCAAAGTCATTCACCATGTGGACTTCCTCCACGATACCGTTCATGGGTACACGACGCGTCTCCCAGACTCCGGCTGACTTACTCATTTCGAATGTGTCTTCTTGTGGGCCAACGAAGGCGGTCGAGTTCCTCATATCAATGAGACCTTTCCAGGGCACGAAAGCATCGTCAACAGCGAGAATGGCCTTGGTACCGCTAATGTGGGTGCGCTGCGAGTCCATTTGCGCAAACGAGGTGTCAAACAGGGCGACGCGGTTCTGATTTTTCCAGGAAAGGTTTGAATGAACAACCTTCAAGCATGAGACGAAGCATTTAGTATAACTCACGTTGGAAAAGTGCAGCTGTCCAATAAAGTGCGTGCATGCGCCCGTCTCAGGGTGTCGCTTCACAATCGTACCGACCACCTTCTCTGGTAACTCGTATCCATACACGTGGAGACCGAAACGAATCGTGTACCACCCCATGTCACCTAGTGCGCCGGTGCGTTCCATATCAACCCTATGACGAATTGCGTCGGCGGTCATGTCTCGCGCGTCGCAAGAAAACTGAGAGAAGACGGATGTGACGTCGCCGAGCTCGCCTGCATCAACCATGTCCTTGATGAGCTTGTTGCGCGGATGGTGCTTGAAAAAGGTGCCATCCAGAAACACAACGCCTGCAACCTGCGTCAGATAAAGTTCTGGATCAGGATGCAGTCCACAAAGGCGTGTTAAATTCGGCGGATTCATGTTCACCTTGCAAGCCTCAATCATCTCAACCACCTCAGCAGTGAAGAAAGCGACGGGCTTCTCGCAAAGGACGTGCTTCTTGGCAGCGGCGGCCTTGAGCGTCCACTCGCGATGAAGGCTGGAAGGCAGGGCAATGTACACGGCATCAATCTGTGGTTGAAGGGTGCAATCTCAGCCTAGGTTGTTGAGGAATTTGGGGTCCAGACGCACCTCCGCATCATCGAGCAATTCCTGATAGCTGCCGTATGCCTTTGTAATCGCGTGCTTGCTCGCAAAAGTCTGGGCCGAATTCAAGGATCGGGAGCCAACAGCCTCCACATAATGACCGGACCTGCGAATGCCCACAGTGAGGACCTTAGCCGCGATGCTGCCAGTGCCCAAAACACCCCAGCGTAGCTTTTCGTGCGTATTGCTCATAGTAGTGCTTGGCTGGCTCGAGACAGTGGTGATGGTGCGCGTGGTGTTTTGGTGACCTTTTGATTGCTGCACAAAGAAACTTCAACAGAGCGTGGGGATACTTTCCTGCTCGTTTTCCACAATTTGGATGGACCGGAGTGTGCGGATGCGCTCTCCGGATGGAGGGGAAAAGCCAGCGAAAAGAGAGGAAGGTGGAGATTTGAGCTCACTCGGAGTCGCCATTCCGATTTTCCGGTGCCACCCATCGCTCAAATAGAGCAATGCACGAGTGTAAAAAAAATGATCCTCAGGCGACGAAGAATACAAAGGAATCACAAGAAGACAACCTCCTCCTTGGTGACAGATGAGTCCAAGAAAACCGTTGCGGCAAGCACGATCACGACAATGATTGCTCCTATAGACTGAATTTTTTTCATCGATGGATTTGTCAGTGACTAGGTCATACGCTCCGTGCTGCATGCGATCGTGGCCAAAGCAAGGGCAGGCGGCCGAGAGTATGGCCTCTAATCAACAATGTTATTCTACAAAACTGCTATCTTGCGCGAGTTACGCGATTCAATCATGGCATGAACAGTATACACGAACAGATGCAGCGTGGAGTGGCATGATACGACTGCTAACCACAACGGCCCCAGAATCGCAGCCGGGATGAGGTATGGCTGCTTATCTGCTACGGATATCAAGGTGAGAGTAAACCGTCACGCGATTCCTGGGGTCAACTCTTGACTTGTTTGATGTGAATTTCGTGATTTAGCCAGACTTTGCCTCGTCCATCATGCCTCTTCCCTCGACAGGTGCATGGGAAAGGTATACGGGTCTTACAATGACTATTAAAGATATTATTATTATTTATATTTATTATCATACAATATTCCTCAATTATATTGTATCCAATTCTTTGAATATTTTATAAATTAAAAATTATTAAAGATTTTAAGGTAATCTTAAATATTTATAAATTGTTAAAGACTTTAAGGTAGTTTCAGCAAATAGCTACATTATTAAAGGATCTTTAGATCTTTTCCGCCTGCTAAATTAACGGTTGCAAAAGACCTAGATAACCAATTTTATTAGCAGCAATTCTTCTTTGCATACTTCCCATAACTTTTCTTTCAGCCAAGGACATAGGATGCATGAGAAAAGATTTAAGCTAGCGCTTCTAGCGAGTCAAGATTTATCGACTCACAGTTTGCAGAAGAAAAAACTTTCCATGTATCTCGTATAAGCCCAATGAAATTTACATGAAGCAATGAAAGAAATGAAGAGAAAAGACCCTATCACAGACTGGAGCCTCCCAAAATTCGTCTTATATCCCGCTTCTGAGCATCGTTCAAATCGCGTGGGAACTTCACATTGAACGAAACAATCAGGTCGCCCTTGCGACCTGTTTTACTGTTGGGCATACCTTCGTTGAACAGACGGCGAGTCTCTCTGCTGGAAGTCAGAACACCTGGATCTACGGTCACTGTGCGGCCGTCGAGTGTTTGAACAGTCTTGCGATTTCCAGGCGGCCCACTGAGGGCATCCGCCAAATCGATATCAACAGTGCATTTCAGGTCGTCTCCGTCTCGCGTGAAGCGTGCATGCGGCTTCTCCTCAATCACGAACTCGATATCTTGAAAGACACCCCTTCCAACTTCATCGCCCTCGGCCGGGAACGTGATCTTTGTCCCGGACTTCCACCCAGCCTTGACTTCAATCGTGAGTACCTTTTCACTGGGCCCCATGTCCAGCGTGCGACGCGTCACTTTGAGTTTCTTGGTCACGCCTGTGTACAAGTCCTCAAGCGGGAGGGCGAGTGTCTTCTTGACTGGCTCCGGCTTGCTCGCAGTGGCCGTTGAGCCGTTTTGACGCTTACGGGGACTGCCTGCTTGACCAGCGAACGCGCCCGGAAATCCGCCACTTCCAAACGGATTTCCCATGCCTTCGTCCGAATCCACATCCATCGGGAAGCCGCCTCCGCCGAAGCCACCACCACCAAAGAACTGTTGAAAGATTTGCTCTGCGCTGGTGGGGGTGAAGCCGCCCGGTCCGCCGCCAAAGTGGAATTGTGCGCCGCCAGGCATCCCACCAAACGATTGGAATCCGCCGGGGAAACCGCCGCCACCGCCACCCCCGCCAAAGTCAAAGCCCGCTGCGCCGCCTTTTAACCCTTCTTCGCCGACTTGGTCGTAGATTTGGCGCTTCTTGGGGTCGCTGAGGACCTCGTACGCCTCGGACAACTCCTTGAACTTGCGATCCGCCGTCTCCTTGTTATCAATGTTGCGGTCGGGATGCCATTTGAGGGCGAGTTTGCGATATGATTTCTTGATATCTTCGTCCGAGGCGTTCTTGGGCACCTTTAGAATCTCGTAGTACGTTTGCTTGGGCATGGATGATCCGACTGGCATAATGGGTTTCGTGTGGGTATCTTCGCGTTAGATTGTTCACGAGTTGCCGGAAGGGCGAGTGTTTCATAAATACCTTTTTTGGTATGGATTGTTGAGGAAGTTATGGGAAGGACCGAGGGGTCACTTCTGACATTGTGGAAGGTTCGAGAAATCTCTCGTCCATCGCCAAATTACTCTCATTCACTCACTCCTCCCACGTTCACGGAGCAGATTTGGATAATCATTTACATAAAAGAACGGAAGAATTGAAGTATCTTGGTTCTGGGATTTCTGGATTCAGAGTGCGTGATAAACCTTTTTATATAGTCTGACAATAATATATATACACACTTTGGCCTTCACGATAACGTTGACCCTACTTTGCTTCGTGTCATTTGGAAGAATGACTTCGTAGCAAAAACTGAAGTACGTATATGGAACATGTCACGGCCAGAATGGGCCGTTCGCTGTGTTAACAAGAGCTGGGACGGGTCGTTTGAGAGGCTGATTTGACTTTTATGTAGTCTGGACATGTACTCGGGTCGTTTGAGAACTCGCCGACGCGAACAAAAGATAATAAACCTAGAATTTAGTCTAATTGGGCCTGATCACCAACACACTGATTGACAGTCAGTATATGACATGAATATTCAGATGAATGGCATGTGGGTAAATGCGTTTGTGAACTCTGTGACCAGGGAAGTTGTGGGAATGTCCAACTGGATCGTGGATGTCGACACGAGAAATACCATTGCTGCTATTGCATTGCCTCCAAACGCTTGAATCTGCAGGAATGGGAGAGGGATGGTCTGACACATTCGCAATGTTGGTCAGTTTGCCTGACGCTAACACTGCCACTACTCACTTTATTACTGGTGCCTATGTCACTAATTCGGCAAGGGGAATCAGGAATTTTCCATAATCCACAAGCACGACCACCAATCCGATTGTGTTCTCTTCGCTCAACAAGCTAAAAGAGGTCCAAAATATTGATAAAGTGTGGTGAACTCTTCCAAGTCATGTGTGTGTGTGTGGAACATGATTGAGATGACTGGCAAGACTCTTGCGGCGCAACTTGTCACTAATGCAGGCGCAAACACTGGAAATTTCGAACTGATTTTACTTTTGATTGCTGGCATAAAAATGCAGCTGTGCAACCCGACTTTTATTCAAGCGAGGGCCGCCATTATTGCCGCAGATCAAGCCATGTTCGTTCAAAAATACAGCTGTGCAATTTGGAACGGTTTCGCCTAGCGCGGATTCGGTATAAAGGCCGCATCGAAAAGAAACCCCGGAACTGCCACTTTCCAGCTGACTGTGCTACGACGCCTTAATTATCTTATGCTTGACACTGTCACACAACAATAACACTAAGATAATAGTAAAGGCCTACTCATGTTTTCTAGGATTGGTACCTTCGTAACTGCGTAAGTATTCAGACGACGAGAAAGAAGGAAAGTGGGTGAATCTCCTCCACTCTTACGCGCACGATACCACGATACTGGCTGCAGCACAAAATCGCCATTCTGTTCGTCATTGCTATTATTTCTTCGGAGATATATCAAATTTGATACTCTGCCCATGAAGTATCACGAGCGAACCTCGGAACTCACTTTGTTTTCAGATTTGCTGTTGGAAATGCAGCTGAAGTCACTCTCACGAGAGAAGTGTTGATCCCCTTGCTTCGGTCACTGTTTGACTTCAACACAGCTCTACTGATGGTCCTAGGCTCCAAGTCTCACCCCATCCATGTCCGTCGAGGTCTTCTGCAGGGGACAGTGGTGGCTCCACCACTCTTCAACCTCAGCATCAACTCGCTGCCCTCTGAGTTGCGGGCAAAGTTTCAAGATGCCACCTATTGGGTGGGTCTGGATGTCCACATTAACTCGCTCCTCTTTGCAGATGACACTTCCCTCATCAGCAACTACCAATCCACTCAACAGTTGCTGGATGGCTGCCATGAGTGGAGTGCCCAGAGGGGCTTCATCTGGGCCCCAGCCAAGACCAAGGTCCTGCTGGGTCCCAGAGCAAGGGATCTGGGCTTCAATCTTGGAGGGGTCCCACTGGAGGTGGTCCAAACAGCAAAGTACTTGGGGATGATCATGTCTGGGAAGGGTGTTGAGATGGAGGAATCCC
>MU614723.1:0-45655 GCA_025201725.1 Chytriomyces sp. MP71
ATTCTCGCTCGGCTGGACTGTTGCAGCCCCTCTCATAGTTGCGCCGTCACGAACCTGGTAAGAAGGTCGTTCGAGAGTATGGATGAGCAGTAATGACAAGTGATGTCAACTGCCCTCAGATCGCCTTAAGAGTTTGAAGTTGACGCGTTTATTGACTAAAATCATTTGCAACATGTGTTGGCCCTGGTGTCCCCACGTTCGTTTCGTGCCCCGCACTCACAGGACGTCCAGTTATATATAGACCAGCGGCCCACTCAGATAACAAAACACTGTCGGAAAGAATTCTTTGACAGTAATCCAGCCGGAGAAGTTCGGTTGGATGTGGTCGTTGTTTGTAATCTTTCACAAGCCTGATGATTGAAAAAATTATCTTTGCACGGTTCCCAACATAAAATATCGAACTTACATATTCGAAATAAACGCCTCAAATTCCGCCGAGAAGGACGCTTCCCCAATGGCCGACAGCTTCGGCGGGTCACATTCTTGCAAGTATGTCATCATCTCGATGGGATCCATGGACATGAATATGTTCTTGTTTGTCACCAGCTCGATGACTGTGATCCCGAGTGCCCAAACATCGGAGACGACCGAGTACAGGGATCCTTGTTCGATGCGCTCCAGTGCTGCCGGGGTCGGGTTTAGCTTCCTCGTTGCTGGCTGCGAGTGCGATGCGACACATACGAAGATACGCCTGGGTTCCGGTCGTCGAGAAGCGCGTCGTGTCGGCGAGCTGCTTCGCGATGCCAAAGTCGGCCATCTTCACCTGCCCCCGCGTGTTGAGAAGGACGTTGGACGGCTTGACGTCTGCTCGCGAAGGGTGATTAATGATTGTGCGCCGCAGCAACAACGAGGCGATACCCCGGTGGAAGACGCTGAGCCCAGCCAAGTACTCGAGTCCCTTCAACACTTGGATCGCAACGCGCGCGCCCACACTCTCTGGGATGGATGCTCCCGCCGTGCCATACACATGCCTGCAGATCCCGTCAAAGGAGCCGCAGTCCATGAACTCCAGGCACACCGAGACGCCCGAGTCGTGGAGGAACGCGCCATACGATTCCACGATGTAGTCGGACCTGCAGATGCTGAGGATCTGGAGCTCCAATTGGAGCTGGTGCTCTGCCTTGGCGCGGTTTTGTTGGTCGTTCTTGCGCAGAATAATGTTCTGTACCAAACAGAAATGAGTGCTGTCCAGCCACATTCGATGCAGAGAATACCTTTCTGCACATGATCCGGCCCGTCGGAGTGTGTCGCACCTTCGACACGGTGCCGCCCGCGCCCATCCCTAGCTCCAGCAGAAACTCCACATCCGTGTCCAAGAGCTTGTTGGCCGATTCGGCCGGAATCAGGGTCGTCAAATCCGTCTCCTGCGGTGTCGTCAAGTCGTGCGCGCTGTGCGCGTCAATGTGAAGGCCCATGAGCCGTGAAGGGCATGTGCCGCTGCGAGCGCGGCTCGCGCTGTTGAGGCGCGATGTACTGTGGGATTGTGGGAGTGAGGTGGAGGTGGCGACATCGGGGGTTTGGAGGCGCGAGGAGGACGGGCTTGTTGCGGTGCTGTTATCATGAAGTTCAGTGACGTTGGTGGCGAACAAGGGGATTCGAGAACAAGTGGAAGAGAGCGAACCCACCTGTGCCGCGATGGAAAGCAGTCCCTGTCTGGTGCTAGACTTGGTACTTTTGTGTCAAGACGGTCGTGGCTAATATGAAACGTTGGCCGCGTCGTATCACTCTTACGCATACAAGGGATATCGTTGGCGCCGAGTGTCAAACTGCGTTGGGCCACGGCGACAAGGCTGTTGATATCATTTGATGACTTTGGAGCTTTCGTGTTGGTCTCGCTTTCCAATGTTGGATCCTTGGAAGACATTGGATGCTCTAAAAATAAAGGGGAAACGAGGAAAAAAAGTCGTATGCTAAATTGTGCAAACAGAATACGCCTGTATGTAAACGTTCCGTTCCGTGACACAAACAATGAACATCCTCCCTCACTCCTATTCTCAACAAACCCACTTCTTGTGCCACTCAACTAGTCTCCTTGAGGGTATTTGTCCAATCCAACACGCTTATCCCCCCTTCAATCACATCCATGCAATACGGATGCTGTAAAAGTCCCTCGGGTCCCGCGCGCTTTAGGTGGTCCTTGACGACACTATTATTATTTTTTGAGAAAGCAATTAGACAATCACATCAAGATGACGAGATTCCGAATGGAAAATTGGATTTTGCGTTCCTCATTTTGCGTGTCGCTCATTTCACCCAAAAAATAACGACACACAAGACGCACCATTTCGAAATGAGGTCCTCAAACAGCGGCGTAAATTTTCCAGGTGGCAGCTTGGGTGGGTCGCTTTCGGCCACATAGGTCATCATTTCAAAGAGCGTCATCATAGGGTACACGTTTTTGGCGGTGGCGATTTCAATGAGGGTGAGACCAAGAGCCCAGATGTCGGATGTGACGGTATATACGTCTCCGGATGTGATGCGTTCAGGTGCTATTTTGTCTTGTGAGAATGTCGCGTTTTTTTGGGAAGGCTTTGATGGGTTTACCAAGGTATCCCTGTGTTCCGGTAAACGTCCGTGCAACCGTGTCCAGCAGTTGCTTCGAGACACCGAAATCGGTAATCTTGACTTGTCCGTTTGAGTTGACAAGAATATTTGAAGGCTTGATATCTATGGAACGCGTTGACAAGGGAGTTGGGAACAACATGATGGCCTACCGCGATGCAAGATGGACTGCTCTGCGAGGTACATGAGCCCCCGTAAGACGTGGACGGCAATCTTGACGACGACGGGCTCGGCGATGGGGCCGTGCTGCTTGTATATTCCGTCGAGCGAGCCGAGGTCCATGAACTCAATGCAGACGGAAACAGAGCCGTCGTGCGAGAAGGCGCCGTACGAGGCCACAATATACTCGCTCTTGCACAGATGCAGGATCTTGAGCTCGGACTTGAGCTGTCGCTCGGCCTTTTTTCTATTGCTTTCGTCGTCCACTGACACAATGATGTTCTGAGTAACGGTGTGTTGTTGGGTCAATTGCTGATGGGGGCACAGACAACGGGAGTGGGCGCAGGGGATCGCGCGCCCTGTTCGGCAACGCGGGGAAGAGCGCCGGGAACGGTCCACGCCGCCTCCCACGGCAAGGATCCATTCACCTTCCGAGCCATGACAATGCCCGAGGGAGTGTGCTTCACGAGGGCGACGGTGCCGCCGTTTCCTGCGCCGAGTTCGCTGAGGAACTCGAGGTCCTTGTCGCGCAGCTTCATTGCGTCCACCGCAGTCTCCGGGAGCAGCGTCGACACGTCCGTGGCCGCGGCGACAACCCCCGCCCCCGCGCTGCTGCTCGTCGCCGCGAGATCGAGCTTCAGTCCAAACTTGGGCGGTCCCATTACTGTGTTTGTTTGGTTCGAAATGACAAGGGGAAATGGTCCATCCAGAGCGTCATCCACCGTTAATTCCACCAGAAATTACACAGCAGCTTGACAGTCGCATGCATGAGATCATCTCTTACGAGTCGACCAATCATAGAAATAATAATTGTTACGGAGAAACAGCAACCCCTCGATCCTCCTCCTCCACACGCTGCGACACAAAATAGTCATCCAAATCCGCAACCCTCCACTTGCCCTCATCCGGAAACTCGTCCACGAAATGCGTACTCTCCATCCGCACTCCCATCCCATCCATATCCAATTCCCCGCTCGCAACGACCACCCCATCCACATTCCGTGTCAGGACGTAATCGAGCAACCCGCCGCTAACCGTGCTATCGATCCCCACGCGTGTACCCATGTCCATTATGTCACGCTTGGTCTGAAAGCTCAGGAGCGAGTCCAGGATGTCGGTGCCGTCGACAGTCCAGGTGAGGTCCTGCTCGGGCAGATCGTGTGGACGGTAGACGTATTCGAAGCAGATTTCGCGAAATACGCGACGTTGTTTGAGCGGCTTGATATGCGCGTCTTGTGCCACGCGCCGCGTGTGGATGGCCCATCCGTCTTGGTGCGAGAGCGGGCCGGCGAGGAGGGTGCTCGATGCGAGCGCCGGCTCGCCAAAGGTGAGCCAGATGTGGGTTGGATGCACGGGGCTGTCGTCGGGCCGCTCGTGGCTCCACCGGAAGGGGAGGTATCTCCAGTTGAGGTGGAGCGTGTGGCCGGATGCGTGGAGGGCCGCGTGGGTGTGCTGGAGGTGGGCGAGGAGGGGCGGTGCGAGCATTTGTTGGAGTGCGATGCCCTTTCTGGAGGCACGGGATCCGTTCCATGTGCTTAGCGTCTCGAAGAGCGTCGGCAGTGCGCGCTGGACGCCGCGCTGGAACTGCGACGGGAAGAAGCCCGGGTCGACGCGGGTGTCGAGGAAGCGCGCGCCAGCCATGCGCGCGAGACGCAGACGCAAGGGCGCCACAAGCCACCGTTCGCGGCTGTGCGGTGGTTGCGTTGCTGTGTTGAGTGCCGTGTTGGCCGCGGAGGCGACTCACGTTGACACCGAGTGCGCCGGGTGCAAGGCAAAGTACCGCTGCCGGTCTCGCGCAGACGCACGGCAGAGACGCACCGGGTGCGACGCAAGCAGCTCGCTCGGCGTTGCCACGCCTCGGCTGAGTGGCGCAGCCATTTCAATCAATCCTCTGTCGTGAGCCATGGCGACGGTGGCACAGCTTCCACGAGTTGCAACAAGCCTCGGGAGGAGGGTCACTGGCATGGCCCTTGAAAAAAGCTTCCCGACAGACAGATGTCAGCCACTGCATTGCCCGACAGTCTGCCCGATCCTTCCGTCTTCCTCAATGAATGGTCACCGGACACGCAGCTAGCCGCCCTCCACCGCCTCTGGATCGACGCCAACGCGGATCCAGCCTTCGAGCTGAACCCGTCCAACATCGTGGCATCGCGAATCTCCGACCAAGACTACAACATCCTCGCAGACCCAACCGCCTTCAACGCCGCTGCCAACGTGGCCATCGCGCTGAGCCACAAGCGCTTTATTGTGCGCACCTTCCGCCGCTTCCGCCCCGCGTTCCCCCATCTCTCCGAACATGCTGTCCTCGTTCACGATAACAGCAAACTCACGAATATGCTGGAAATGGTAGGGTATACGCAGAAATGGGTCCATGGCACGGTGGAACCGCAGTTCTGGGATCGTGCGTTGCAACACCATTTTGCGAGCAACAGCCACCATCCAGAGTTCTATGCTGTGAATGGTTTGTTGATGACCATGTCGGAGAGTGATTTGGAGGAGAGTGTCGTGGACATGCTTGCTATTCAATGGGAGCGGGTATTTGCGGGCCGAGACGATGTGACCGGTGGGCAGTTGTGCGAGATTCAGCCTCGCTATTTGGAGCGGTATGAGGTTGGGGATCGTGCACGCGTGGCGGAGTTGTTGAACATCATTCGCGCCCTCCCATAAGTTTGAGGGATACCTATCTATCATTTTTTTTTCCATGATATAAAATGTCGCAACTTTCATTGGAATGAATCATGCTATGCTGGACTTCGCTAGGAAGGGTGAAGCCCGGTATGGCACAAGACAGGAAGTGGCAACATTCCAAACGAGCCTTGTATGTGGCGGCGGCTGGTCGTGCGGGTGTGGAGATCGAGGGCGTTTTTTCTTCGGAGGTGACTCACAATCTTTTAATCGTCATCCTGTTGTCCCTTCCGACTGCATTCCGAAATGACTCCTTATCTCGGACTGCAGAAAAAAGCAAAAAGCGTACAGATGAGCACAGACAAGGTTGACAAAGCAGTCTCCGTCCTTGCATCAGAGGAGCCGGTGTTACAAACACAGCCAGAGGGAGCAAGGCTGCATCGCAAGCTGCAGGCTCGGCATCTTGAGATGGTGGGCTTCTTTTCGGATTCGCGACTTTTGATGCTGTTCTGGCGTCATTCGCCTTGTTTGGCCTGTCGCCCTTTCTGCCTGCAACCTCGCTAACCACATTCCAATCTCCTTGCAGATTGCCATTGGCGGAACAATTGGAACCGGCCTTTTGCTTCGCTCTGGCGGCGCCATTGCAACCGCTGGTCCCGTCGGCGCGCTGGTCAGCTTCTCCATTGTCGGAATTCAAGTTTTTGGAGTCGCTGCAGCCATTGGGGAAATGTGCACATACATGCCCGTGGAGGGCGCCTTCAGCTCGTTGCCAAGTGAGTTTTGCCTTCATCTTGCCCTCGTTTGTTAACAACGCATTCTGCAAGCCCGCTTTGTTTCGCCTGCATTTGGGTTCGCGTCTGGTTGGAATTACGTGAGTTTCTCTCTGTCTGGTGTTGGCTTTCTCAATCAACGAAACAGTGGATCAACTGGGCATTGACGTTCCCAGCCGAAATGCAAGGCATCGCCTCGCTCATGGGTTACTGGGTAGCTCCCAGCGTTGTTGCGTCGTGGGTCTGGTCCCTCATTTTCATGGTTCCCGTTGTTGCCAGTAAGTGTATCCTGTCGCAAAGGACGGCGACAAAATTCTAACTTGTCGTGGCGCAGTCAACCTCATAACTGTCACAGGTTTTGCAGAAACAGAATTTGTTCTCTGTATCATTAAGATCGTTGCCATCGTTGTGTTTGCGGTGGTTGGTTTTTGTGTATGGTTCGGCGCTGGCGCAAACAGCTCTGGATTTGTTGGGTTCAAGCATTGGAATCCTCCTGTGGTGGGGGATAGTCCCGTCAGTCAGTTTATAAATTTCTCTGGAGCGCTTTCGACGGCTTTTTATTCATACGGGTGAGGTCATTCTCTTGGCCAGGTGGCGATACTTTCTTCTGACAGTCTTTTTACCCTCAGAGGAACTGAAATGGTAGGCATCACGGCGGGCGAGGCTGCTAATCCCCGAGTGTCAGTGCCACGGTTAGTTTTTGTCTATTGGGCAATTGCTGACGACTCGAACTAAACCTTGACATATCTCATACAGCGCCATCAACGGAACCATCTATCGCATTTTCCTGTTTTACATCATAGCCATCTTTCTTGTTGGAGTCTTGCTTGATGCGTCCGATCCTGTGCTGGCGGGCAACAGCGTCGCAAGCTCGCCTTTTGTTTGGGTTTACAGCCGCATCGGAATCTCTGCCGGCGCGGACATTATGAACGCCGTCATCATTGCCGCAGCCGCGAGTGCTGCAAACTCTTCCATCTACGCTTGCTCCAGAACGCTCCTCCAGTTGGCGGCGGAGGGGAGCGCGCCTCGCGCACTCTCGGGTGTCACCAAACGCGGCGTGCCTGCTTACTCTGTGCTTGTTGTGGCTCTTTTTGGTCTCTTTTCCGTGGCAGCAGCGTATGCGGCAGGACCTGATGGATCTGTGCTTGTATTCAACTGGCTCAGCGGTCTTGTCAGTTATGGAATCATGGCAGCTTGGTGTGTGTGGTTCCTCTTGTTGAGATTTTGTGCACACTTAATTGACAGACATACTCCCATATCAAAGGATTGTCATGAGCGTGACACATCTAAGATTCCGCAGGGGATTTATTGCACAAGGCTATGACCTTTCCCTCTTGCGCTACAAGGCGCCTTTCTTTCCCTACCTCGACTACGCGAGTCTGACGATCGGCATCGTCTTGACCATCTTTTTGCTCATGAACTCGTTCTACGTGCCATCCGGACAAGACGCGAGCAATTTTTTCAATACCAACTGGTGGATGAATCAGAGCTGGATTTACTGCGGCGTGCCAATCACGGTTGTCTCGTATTTTGGATATGCGATTGTGCGGCCTGGTTCGACGCGGCTGGTTCCGCTGATGGAGTTGGATTTTGAGGCGGGGCGGTTTGTCGAGACATCGGAAGAGATGGCGGAGATAGCGGCTGTTGATGAGAGGCCGACCGGGTGGAGGGCATGGGGAAGAAGGATTCTGTACAAAATGTTTTGAATGAACGGCAAGGTTTGTTTTCCAATGATAGACAGTGCCATGCTTTTTTGCGCGAGGGAGCAGGTTGGTAGGGTTCAGGTTGCTGACTCAATTTTTTCAACTGAACGGTGATTTAATTCGTGGACTTTTTGATCAATGAAATTAGTCACCGCAAGCCTCTCGCTGTGGATTGCGTACTTCGATTGAATTTTTTTTGCGTATAGCAGCACTCTTCAACGCGTGAAAATGACTTTTGTAACCTGAAACTACTAGGCGGAATTAAAACAGCGGGCGGGATGCGATCAACCAAATTTTATTTTTCGAAAATTTTAAACGTGTGTCACAAGCCCGTGGAATGTTAAAACCACTCGAGTCGGCTTTAGTGCCCTGGACAGGAGATCCAACGATGATGAGTCACATGAAACTGGAGCCTGAATCTGGCCTCTTCACTGCCTCGTCGGCAAGAGATGTCTCTCCAGTTCAAATGCAACACAAGCACTGCAACCTCGTGCTGGCATCGGACGGGGCCTGGATCCATCCCGACCAACACAACCTCTACGAATTTCTCCTCGAATTCCCACTACGAAGCCACTATATCCACAGCGCCCCACCCTCTCCAAGCTACTCCATCACCTCCACTGACACTATCAAAACGGAGCCCTCCGCTCCGCATTCTCCAACCCGCCGTGCAATCAGAAGGTTAAGAGTCGCAAAACATCCCAGCAAGCGCTCCTACAAGAAGCGCACCCCTCGCGCGCTGGCGACCGAGTGTGCCAACTGCGGCGTGACGCAAACGAGCACGTGGCGCAAGGACGCGGACAATGCATTCGTGTGCAACGCATGTGGGCTTTATGAGCGCATGTATGATGCCAAGAGGCCCGCAGAGTTGTTTTCGAAGGGTGCAGGGAGTCGGCGAAGGAGCTTGAGTTGTCAACTTTGAATTTAGACGGAGGGCAGGTCCTTCTCCTCTCTTTTTACATTACGATTTAGTCTAATCCAAGTTTGAATTAAACACCAAAGCGTATCTATAATGTGTATAAACTGAAGTTTTTTTTGAAAGGTTGAAGTGGGGCAGAAGAGAGGTGAAAATTCATTTGAGGCGAGGGCGCAATGCGGCAGTATAAAACAAGCTGATTACTACATTTCATTTAAATACTAAAATTAATGCGAAAGAGTGAACGACGTATGACGTCAGAGATCGACACGGCACGCGACACAAACTCAAACCAGAAACGACCATGCCAGCAAACATATCAAGCTCGCAGAACTTACTGCTGAGGCAGCCCCGGTCAACTGCTTGCACATCGTCGCGTCGCTTGCCGCATCTGCAGCCGATTTTCCAAAGCTAAAGCTGCAGTCTGTCCGCAAGTTTGCCGTGGCACTAAATGCGCTGTTCCTGCACAGACATGTTTGATGCGCATTGACTGTAGCTGAGTCGTTTGCAGCCTGCGTTGAGCCGTTGCCACATGTGGAGTACGCGCCAGCAACAGTGGCCAGATCCGCGAGGCAGGATGCCGAGCAGACCTGTGCCATCGCTCTCAGATTGGCGTCAGACATGTATCCGCAGCTTGCACCAAACGCGGCGACAGCGTCCTGGTTCTGTTTCAGACAGACGCAGTTGAGCGGACTGAGCTGCTGTCCCAACGTCGTAGACAGCGATGCGTTCGATGTTGCACTAAAGACGGCAATGATGGCGGAAGGATCCACGATTTTGCACCGACTCAGGACCTGGAAGAAGCTCGGCTGCGAGGACATACATGCAGGCGTCTGTCTCTGGCTGAGGCTGGGCAACCCGGATCCAGGGCTCGGTACGGAATTCATGCTGGTCTGGGCGGAAACTACCGCGCATGCGGTGGCCAGGGCCAACAGGAGGCGCCAGATGGAGTTGGCAGACTGCATGTGGTTGTGGTGTTTTTGAAGCATTTCCCCTCCTCTCCTCCGTCAATACATAAAAAGTAGAAGGGAAGAATGGAGGAGAAAGCATCGTTGATTGGGAAGCCCACAGCGCATCACGGAATGTATTTTCTTATCATTTAAACAGCAAAAAGTGAAAGAATAGAGTCTTGACTAATTTCTGCCCGTTCCAAGGTTCGGAACTTGTCCGAGAGTTTTGTTGAGGTCGGCCTTGTAAACCGCCTGTTTTCCTCTTGTGAGATTGGTCGATTGGTTCATGCATTCCTGTTATGAAATGGTTGTCCCACGAAGGTCCATTTCCGTTCTAATGGCTCTGGCGGTCTTGTTGACGCTCACTCCGTTTCGTTTGGGTCCATTCCCGAGGAACTCGGACACTTTTGCTCCTGGGCCGTTTGGTGTGTGGAATCCTCTGTAGCTCATTGCCTTGCGATTATGACCTTTCTTTTTGTTGTGAATACCTGATCGACGAGAGCTGGCTATTTTTGTGTGCTTTTTCAGAGTTGATCCATGTGGAACCGACTTTGTTCGATCTTCTGCGCACCGGTTCTCCTCTCATCTCTTACACTTTGCACTGTTACAAAAGGATATCTAGATGTCATGGTTTAAGACATGAGTGGATAAAGGGCATTGAATAATTTTAAAAATTCGACAAACACCCTTTTTTTTCTGCCCCCCAAAAATCCTTTTTGCAGGGCAATCATGTTCATTCCAACTTGATGGTGTGTGGTTTGGGGAGGGAAAGGCCATGATCTGACGGGAAGCCAACACGTATCGTGGAGCTCGTGTGGTGGTACTCGGAAAGTTTGTTGTGGTAGAGACTTTCTGGGGTGACTTGATTTAATCATTCTAAATGTAAGGAGCTTATTCGTGCAAGACATTGAGAGGGGCGAGTGACGAAATGGTGATGTGATGCCTCCTTGTGGAAGCGAGATTTTCTTTCTGGCGCCGCCTGATGCCGTGGGAGTCTTTATTGAGGGCAAGGATGGGTCGCTGGTATCCAACCAAAAAAAGCTGGGAACCGAGCGCCACCGCCCCGCACTTTCACATGGCCCAACCAAGCACGCTCGGAGGGGGTGTTTACACGTGCGACGTCGCCATGGAAGAGGGCGCCGGTGCGAGGGCCCCGCCGCCGAAGACGACCAGGGGCGGCGTGGACAAGGCGGCGGTGCTCAAGATGTTTGTGGAGCAGCCGCTGGGGTCCAAGGCAGCATCCGCGGCCGTCGACGAGAGCGCGTCGCTGCACGCGCTTCTGGGCAAGCTGCAGCAGCTGACCACCACCGACGATCCGGAGGCGACGGAGGGAATCTGGCGCATGACAACCAAGGCGAAGGCCGCGCTGCCCAGCGGAGAGCGGCTCGAGAACCTCAGCTGGCGGCTGCTGCACATGTCGCTGCGGAAGCGCGACTGTCGCGGAAGGGAAGCCGGTGCGTGCGTGCGGCTCGGCCCTCGCGGTCCCCGTCCTGCCCGGGCCACTCCCCTTCACACTCCCCGTCCAAGCCCATGCACACCCCCACACCCACCCACCCACACACATACACACACACACAGCCACTCGTTCCCGAGTCTCGCAGAGCGCCCTGCGAGCGAGCTTGAAGCTTGCTTAGTCACTCCACATCCCATCTCCAATCCTGTTTCACTCGCCCTTTTCCGACGATCGTCTGCATACCTACCCCCCTGTTGCCCTGACACCGTATCTAACCTTGTCATTCATTTGTCCTCTCCCCGAAACTTAAAATAGCCACATCAGTCGCCTCCGACTCCCCGACTCCATCGGCTAACAACGCCAGGCCGCCACCCACCGTATCTTCAACTTCCCCGGCCTCCACAGCCTCCCTTCTCCTTCAACACACAAAACAAGAACCGCGATCGCCGTCGATGAGCGACTTCTTCGATATGGACATAAATGATATGGCTTCCAACGCAACACACCTGATTGGGCGGGTCGAAAACTCATCACCCGCACTTGTACGTCACTGCTCAACACAGCAACACTACGAACAAGAGCCGAACGATTTTGGATCCATCAGTATCGCGGGCAGTGTCCCCGAACAGCACGCACAGGGCAGTGGCGTGTTTCGCAAGATGCCCATCCCCCCCGCACAGGTGGGCAAAAAGAGTCAGCTTTCTCTAGCTGCAACAGCGGGGAGCGTGGGTTCGATCGGGTCTGCAAGCCTGTCGTCGAGTACGGCGTCGACCTTTCGCGAAAATGGCGGCGGCGGAAGCGGCAGTACATCATTTGCGAACGGTGAGCATATAGATTTCCTGTGTTGTAATGAAGTGGTCGCTTCCAATGTGAAAGCGGAGGATTTGGATGGATAAATGGGAACGGAATGATAAGCTCGCGCTGCGGATCGAAACACGTGGGACGGATGTCAACGAGGACGGCGAATGTGGAAGAATTTACTGACGGTGGTATACAAAGTAGGCTCATTGTCGACATTATCAGGATCCGTGCAAGCAAGGTCATTTGAGGATGTTCTGCGACAACATCACCAACAACAGCAGCACAATCACCAACAGCAACAACAACACATACATCAACAGCAACAGCATCAATTGCCTCCTCAACACCCATTCTCGTTCAATGCTGGTGCACATCATCAATTCCAACAATCGCCACAGCCATCTCAGCAGCAAGCACAACTACCGACGAACCTCTCCCATGATCAGATTAACTCTCTCTTTCTCAACGGTTACTCACCACAAATGGATGTTGACAAGTCAATGCCAAACCTCCTCTTCCCTCCCAACATGCCCAGCGCACTCGAAATAATTGCTGCCACCAACCACATTGCCGCGACAAATCCAGCCTTCTTTCAACAATATTCGAGCACTGCACCAGCGGCGGCTGCCACAGCCGCGGCATTACAGCAGCTAAGCAGCAGCCTAAGCAGTCTACAGTATGCCAACACCGCCTTTAGCAGCACAGCCAGCCTCGCAAACCTATTTTCGCAGACCCCGCCACCGAGCTTCACCTTCCCACCGCAACACCACCTCCACCAACAATCTCAGCAATTACATCAGCAACGGCACCAACCTCCTGCGCCACTTCAAACGGCCCACCACAGCCCCGCGAGCACGAGCGACACCCTCTCACCCCCCCCACGCACACAGAGCCACCCTTCTCTTGCAAACTCTCTCGCTCATCCCCTCTCCCAACCCTCGCACATTGCCCCGTCACCGCCACAGCAACAACATCTGCAACAATCAACCTTTCAAAAGAAGCCTGCCATCGCGAACCCGGAGCAAACATGTCACAACTGTGGCACGAGCAACACGCCCATGTGGCGTCGCGACAATGCCGGCCGCGTCGTCTGCAACGCGTGTGGGGTCTATTTCCGCGTCAATGGCGTGAACCGCGTCGTCAAGCAGGGCGGGACTGCGGTAAAGAGGCGCGTAAGAGTCAAGGAAGTGCCTTTGGGGGATCTGCGGCGGGTATCGAGTGTGCCTGATTTTGCTGGGCGTGGGACGATGGTGGCTGGGGCGCCCGCGAGTTCTGTTGGGCCGAGTAGGACGGAAGAAAATGGGACGTTGCCCCCGCCGGCGGGGAGTTTGAAGAGAGCGAGATTTGATATGTGATCCTTTGCACTTATTTTGTATATTTGCGGCGATGGTGTTCTTGTTTAGACTCTTCCACTTCTAATGTTGTTGCTTGTATGTTCCCCTGCTTGAAACCCCCTATTCTTCTTCTTTCGTTGTTGGGTGGTTGCGCGTCACCTTTCACACCACGGCGGTTTAGTTGTGCTGGACTCTCTCTGCCTCTTTCGTTCTGTAGTGACTCCGTCGTATCGAAGTAGTATTTGGCCTTGCCCTTAATACATTCCTCTATTACGTTTTCTCTGTTTTCCAGATTATCCCGTCTTGGGCATGCGGGAAAACACGTGTTTTTGACGAACCCCCAAAAAAGAAAGTGGACAAGGCGCCAGAGCGGCTCAAAAAGTAGAGATAATCTATCGATCCAAGGAAAAGAATGCGAAAACCCCGATGACCGCGGTAGGTAAGTATGTTTTCTTGCCTCCTTCGGGGGACGTCATTTCACTTTCCGGCGGAGCGACCGCATGCCAACCTCTAGCAATACCCGTGCACACCTTGATGCATCGAGTGTCTTACTTGCAACTGTTTTCATGTATATCAGACAAGTGTACTCCGTTCACTTATCCATCGGGATCCCTTTCTTCGAATTTTTGCTCCTAGTCTATATTGTTTTTCAGTTACCACATTCTTTGCTTCGGATGACAAATGCGTTAGTGCTGCCCCTCTTTTCGGGGGTTCCCGATCTCTGGCCACCTCCTTTCCATTTCCGAATCCGATCTCTGTTGCTCACTCGTCGTCGGAGGCGCTCCTTATCAGCGAGCACTCACCATCTCCACGTGTGACTGAGCAGGGGTCCCTGCAGATAGTGAGTCACGAGTGAGTCACCAGTGAGTCACTGGCTGACAGACACGCTCATTTGGCACCCGACCGAGACTTGGCTCGTGGGGGGGTCGCGCGGTTGTAAGGTCTGGCTTTGGGCGGGCCGTCACATGGGATGTGGATGAATGGCTTGGGACCTCGTGGCCTGTCCGTCCCTGCCTCGACGGTGGAACGGGGCGGACAAAGACCGGACCCCCTTGATGTGGAGTGAAGAACCCTGCTCAGGGTCGGTGCGACCCCCGCTCGGATTGCGTCATCCAAGCATCGATTGCTGGCTGCTTTCACGTGGCCCCCCCCCCCCCGAGCCAAGCAGCCCCCGCCGTGCACCTCCCGTCCGCCGCGCTCTGTCTGCCAGTGCGGCGGAGGGTCGATACCCTGAGCCACCGCCTTCCATCGATACGCGCTGTCAACGCTCACGTGAGGGACACCGTCCAATTTCTGGGGTGGCACTCATTTGGAAAGCCAGGGCGGGAAAAAATGTGGAGATTCTCAAAAGGGAGGAATCCTGCTCGCTGTTTTTTTCAGTGAGCCTTTTCGTTATCTTCATTCCAACCATCCAACCACCCCACCACCCCACCAAGCTCACCCGTCCATGAGCCACCAGCCGCAGACACAATGCTACGAAGATACCTTAACCATGGCGTCGCCAGACTTATCCGACCTGTTTGACTTTGACGCCGAGCTCAACTGGGACCACGAGTTGGCACAACCCTCTCCTGTCAACAGCCCTTTCTCTGCCCCCACGTCCCTGTTCCCCTCTCCCCCTCTGCCCCAGCAGGCACCCATAAACACTATGCTGGCACAGCCCCACGGCCTCTCGCTGGACACGATCGTGGCGTTAGCAATCCTCATCGAGGCTCTGGCGCACGCACCCGCACTGGCGGCACTCTACGCACAGGTTGCACAGCTCACCCAACTCTCGACTCAACTTCAAATGCAGCAATGCGTCGACCCCTTCCGCGTCCACCCTTCCTCACAGCCGCAGCCCTTCTCAAACGAACATTCACATTGCCCTGACAGTCTAGACACGCACTCTCCCGCCGTTTTCTCCCCTCCCCCCTCGTCTGTCTCAGACGCTGCATCGCCCCCGTCCTGCAAGGAACCATCCCCGGCCCCGATCCCCTCCCCACCATCCGAGCCGCAGTCCCTGTCAATTCAAGCCCCATCGGCACCGCCCAAAAAAGTCAAGGTGCCCAAACAGCCCAAAGACCACTCCTGCTTCAACTGCGCAACACGCGAGACGCCCATGTGGCGCCGCGACGAGCTCGGTCGCCGCGTGTGCAACGCGTGTGGCGTCTATTTTCGCATGAACGGGCGCCACCGCGTCGTGAAACTGGGCGACGTGACCCAGATTCGGCGGAGGAACCGAAACAAGACGGATGGTTTGGTGATTGCAAAGACCAAGAGACGGCGGGCCGTGTCGGTGGACAGTGACGAAGGGGAATACTAATTCTTTTTCCTTTTTGGGGGGTCTAAGCGTTATTGTTTTTTGTATTTGTGTTTAATACATGCTTCGTCTTTGTGCATAA
The DNA here is from genome assembly GCA_025201725.1 of Chytriomyces sp. MP71. NCBI lineage: Eukaryota > Fungi > Chytridiomycota > Chytridiomycetes > Chytridiales > Chytriomycetaceae > Chytriomyces > Chytriomyces sp. MP71. Next base: position 15,658 of record MU614723.1, read on the forward strand.
TTCATGGCCTGTTTGAGATGTGTGTCTTTTGCGACGCGTCGGAAGTGGGTGACTGTTGGAGCGAGTCATCTGCTGACAGCTTCTGTGACTCATTCGAAAATGATTCGATCCATTTATTTTGAGACAAAACATTGTTGAGTAATCAGTCCCGATAAGAGAGTCCAAAATCCATAATTCCGCCATATTTAGAAACATCTTAAAAATAGCAGGAACCAGAGCATTGCTATTCACTACACATCTGAAGCCACGGCTTTGACTGTTTGCTGTTGCTTTTCTCCTGTTTCGGATTATATGAAAAATAGAGACATTTCGGCATTGTCGGTAGCGTTGTGTATCGGTGAAAGGTAAATCTTGGTTTTTTCGAGGTTGGATAACGGATAGTGAGATAGTGGATGAGATGAAACGTTCTCACTTGTCATTGCCGACGCCATTTTTACCCTTCTTAAGTGATTGTGATTGTATTAAAGAAATACTAGAAAAAAGTGAGAAACGCCAGATGCAGAAGGGAGCTGAATCAAGCTTGAAGTTTGGGTCGACTTCCACTCCCCTTGCTCCGAGCAACGACAGAGCAGGACCCCACATTTCGCTTGCGGCCATACATACGCTCATAACAGTGACAAGCGTTGCACTTGAAAAGACCCTTTCCTGCTGGCCTCCATCGCGGCGTCCCAGTCACACCGCAATGCAAACAGGAGTGTATACACTCTTGCTTCGTTGGAGTTTTCGTTCCGGAATCATTCGGGTTGAAACGACTTGGTTGCTTCAGTGCGGTACTTTTGCGCAGGGATTGACTTTCGAGCTCTGGACTTCTCACCGGCGACTCCGTTGTCGCAGTTGTTGCTGGACTCAACGGAACGTCCATCTCACTCGCGGGTACTGGCAGCAAGGACGGTATCCTAGACCATGCGGCGGCTCTGTCTGGACGCTTAGTGTCCAGGGCCATTCCGGCGGGTCCCTGCAAGCGCTTGACGTAGCCGTTGCGTTTGAGGTTGGCGTATTCGGTGAAGAGGGAGGGGTATCTGTACAGAAACGCTGCCACGAGCGGGTCCATCATATCTTGTTCAGCAACGGCTTCAGCCACCAGACAGCGAGTTTGACTGGTTCGACTGGTTAGGCGCATTGGTGATTGATTGGTTTGCTTTTTTTTTGCCGAAACGCGTGTAATTTTTCATTTCACTTTGAGTTGAACCGCTTTATGTCTCCGAAGTGTGTATGAGATGCATCAATTCATTCATTTTCTTTTATTCTTAGTCATCACATGTCCTCATCAGCCGGCTCGGGGACACCGAGCCCAATGTTGATGCCAGACATCAAACTCTGTACCACTCCAGATTCTCCGTTGAGCTGTCCACTCACAAGAACCATCGTTTGGTGATTCGCACTCAATGTTTCTTCAGCCAGTTTCATGATGCGCACCTCGTGCTTCCGCAGGCGCTTGCCGGATGTTTCCATGATGGCCTTGTTCACTTGGGAAGATGCGGCAATGCAATCGTCCATTGATTCCATAATGGAAGTGTGAGGTGCGATTCCCCCCATTTCCAGACTGAAGATGTTGAGGTCAAAGAGGTGGTCCGTGGTCTGTGAGAAAACGGAATGGTTGGCCAAAAAATTTTGTACTGAAGGGGCAAGGCGAGGAATTCACCTTGTTCTCGCCCTCCACTGCCAGTTGGTGCAGCTGGCTTTCGACGCCCACTGTGGCAACCACCGAGTTTATAACTGCCGTCGCCACCTCCTTGTTGGCGTCGACTGTCGTCGTGGCAAGAATCACGAGCTCGCCGTATGTCTCGGCAGCCGCATTCACGGCCTGACCCGCCACAGCGGCATGCGATGCGATTCGCGTGGTCGCCGTGTTGCCGTCCGCCTGGATGCGCGCCTTGTCCTCGTCCGCCTTGTTTTCGGTCGCGTTGACGGCGACCTTGGCCTCCGTCGTGACGTGGGTGCCTTGCACCTTGGCGGCCGCAGCGGCCTGCGCGTTCTGAGAGGCGAGATCCGCGGCGTGTTTCTTGGTGTCGGCGTGGAGCTCAGTCTCGCGGTTCCTGGCCTTGGCGGCCGCCTTGGCCTGCTTCGTCTTCTCGTTGGCCTTCTCCACCCGTTCAGCGGTCTTGACGCCAGCCTTCGCGAGTCCCGTCACTGCCTCTGCCGCTGCGCCAATCCCAAAAAGGTCTGCTCCCATATCTTCTTGTTTTGTTAATGTCTGTGGATGGGGTGGCCCTTGCGTGCAGAGGACCGGTCATTTATAGTCTGGCGCGCGCGGGGGTTCCCTGGTGAGCTGCACGGCTCCCTCAAGAACATTCCTCTCTCCATCATATCTTCTTGACTTACCACTCTACAAGAAGTGGTTTGGTGATAGTGAAAGAAAATGCGTGTCATCCCAGCGCTGGCCAGTGCTGTCATGGCCATCTGCGCGGTACCGTACACGGCCATCGCGGCCGCACCACCGGACCTTGCGTCAGTCACGCCCTATTTTGTGACCCGAACGCGCGTGAGGCCTGGGCTTGATGGCCGCCTCGACTCGCATCCGTGGACCTCCGCAAACTGGACCAGCGACTACGGTGACATTACGGGCAGCGAAGACAGGAAGCCGCGCTTCCGCACGCGATCCAAGATGCTTTGGTGCGAGAAACGTGTCCTGGCGGATGCTCGGAACTCAGTGCCGCTGACAACAGGGACAACGACTTTCTGTACGTTGCCACCGAAATGGAGGAACCGCATGTGTGGACCAATATTTCGCAAAGGAACTCAGTCATTTACTGGCAGAACGATTGGTCAGTCTGATACCCTACGCGCAGAGCTGACACCGTCTCCTCAGGGAAATGTTCATAGATCCAGACGGTGATGCGCTCAATTACTACGAGTTTGAAGTGAACGCACTCAACACCATCTGGGAGTTAACCCTCGATAAACCGTATTCGAAGGGCGGCCATGCGACACATCCAACAAACATTGAGGGCCTCGTGTCGGCCGTCCATGTCAAAGGAACCATCAACAACGCGTCTGATGAGGATATTGGGTGGAATGTGGAGGTAGCCATTCCTTGGGAAGGTGAGACGTGATCGCGCTTTTGCTGACCATCACACTCATCGCTTGGTCGTGATAACAGGGTTGAAGAAATACAACATCAATCCGCCTACGCGTTCCACGCCTCCTGTTATTGGCGATACTTGGCGCATCAATTTCTCTCGTGTAGAGTGGGAGTTCCGGTTGGACGCGGATGGAAAATACGTACGGGTGCCCGAGGAGAACCGATGGGACGTGCATTGTGAAGAAAATTGGTCTTGGCGTCCGCAGGGTGAAATCAACATGCACATTCCTGAGCGATGGGGGTTCGTGACGTTTGTTGATGAAGCAGAGGAAGAAAGAGAAGCGCTTGCAAACGAAATGCTGTGAATATTGGGCTGCTGACATGATATATCAGGTCCTGTATTCATGATTTGCGCATTTGTCCTCATTCGTCAATCATGGTCGCATCATTTCATTTGATTGGATTTCTTTCTCGTAACCCCAGAGTATTAAACCGTTGCTCTCCCGTCGAGACCGCATAAGCGAGGGATCGAGAAAGTGTGTGCATTTCCACAATTGGGGCGGGGCTGAACAACCAACGCCGCAAAACAAGTCCCGCCAAGCCATGTTTCTTCTTGCCTTCCTCGCACTTGCCACAGCTTTCGAGCCAGCTAATTCTATACCTCAAGAATTGTCCCGACGCGATCCCGTCCCAGCTAACCCGGACGCGCTCCAAACGTACACGTGCGTACGAGCCTCGACAGCACCCGCCCTCGACGCGCGCCTCAACGCGGAGCCGTGGACGAGCGCGGCTTGGACGCAGGCGTTCATTAGCATTGACGGAAATTTGTCGACGCCGATCGCATACGCCACATATGCGGCCATGATTTATGACGACAATTACTTGTATTTGGCGGCAAAGATGGAAGAGCCCAATGTATGGGCTGATTTGGTGCACAAGAATACGGCACTTTACACCGAGAATCCGTTGTGAGTTTGGTCATAATCTCGCCGTGGTGTGTGACAGCTGACCGGCATGAAAAAGTGAAATCTTCATCAACCCGGCCGGCGACGGACTCAATTATCACGAATTGGAGATCAATGCCCTGAACACGCTCTGGGAGCTCACGTTGACGAAGCCTTGGGTATTCGCTCACCTGCACCATTCCTTACGTGGGTGCAACTAATTTCCCGCTCTGTCCCAGTCCGAAGGAGGTACTGCCACAAACCCAGACAACATCCCAGGCCTCATCCACAACGTCTACGTCGACGGAACCGTCAACGACCCCACCGATACCGACAAGGGCTGGAACGTAGAAATCGCCATCCCATGGACGGGTCTCGCGGCGTACAACCTCCCTGACCACAACACGCCCCCGCTGTCCGGCGATGTATGGAGGATCCAGTTTGCACGGAGCCAGTGGGATTTTGCTGTGACGACGGATGAGGCGTATGTGCGCGTGCCGGACATGAATGTGACGGATTTGAGGAAGGCCGCGTTTTGGAGTGCGTGGACGAGTGATGGAGTGTTTGATGCGCATGTGCCGCGCATGTGGGGCAATGTCACTTTTCGTTGAAAGCATGGTTTTCTAGTGGGTTTCTTGAGGAAATTGATCAACTCATCGGGGGAGATTGCAGTCACATCACACCACCCAATTTGCAGTGAACCACAGTCTTGTTATTCCATTCACAAGAAGATGAAGCAAGGTATATGTGTAAAAAACAAAAAAGACTTGCGGGGACATGGTGGCTAAAGATGAAAGCGGTCAATTCGCTATGCACTCTCGGAGCGCGCGCGCCGCTTCTGCTTCGTCTTGCCACCTGCACGCTGCCTATTCCTCCTCTTGATCTCAACCTCAGTGCCGTCGCCCACAAACACCTGGCGCACACGGCCATACATGCTGTAATACACTCCACAGGCGTTGCACACCCGCTTGCCATCAGGACCCCGGCGCCACCGCGAAGCCACCGTCGTGCCACAGTTGCTGCAACAAGCCGCGTCGCACTCCTCTTCTGTGCTCACGCGCCGCTTCGCTCGGCAATCGCGATCCCGCACTTCCTCCGGGGTCGGGCTCGCAGGCGCCGCCACAAGGATCAAAGGGGTGGGAAGATCCAAAGAGGAGATTTCCACGGGGATGAGCTCGATTTTGGGTGAGATGGGTGTTGGTTGGTACAGTGTGGTTGGACTCAGTGCAATGTCGCAGAGTGCGTCCCAGTTGAGGTTGACGCCATCAATGCCTCCGCTGCAGGGCGATGCCGCCGGGGTGTTTCTGCCGGAGGATGTGGGGCTGCGAGTGTTGGCTTGGAGCTGCCGATACACGCCAAACAGGCGTGGGTACTGTTGGAGGAAGCCAGTTATGGCTGCATCGTCGTGTAGTAGGCAGGTGTCGCTGTTGGAGCGTGGGGGCAAGGCGAGATGGTGCATTCTTGGTAGGTTTGGGCTTGCTATGCCTGTGAAAAAGATTTCTGCGATGGCCTTCCGGAGAGATTTGTTGCGGGATTAGTTGCCAAATTACGGACGTTCAGCAGACGTTCAACTCCTACAAAATTTTTAAGCACCTTAGCTAATTGACGCCTAGTTTATTTTGCCAGTTGCAAGCCTACAACTGACTCAATCCGACTTATATAACGTTGCTTCATCACTGGTTATGTTTGCTTCAATTCTGCCAGCTCTTCGCCAGCGTGCTACACTTTGCCGCGATGCATGCTTGATTAAAAGAAAAGAGATGCGACTCCCAAGTGGCATGCATTTGCATATGTCGAACTCGTGGGCCCGTTTTGGGCTTGCTATGCTGCAGCGGGGCTTGCGTACCCATGCTTACGCGTGGCTGCACTGACACTCTCCGGTGAACGTGGCGCTTTCCATCAGCTTCATCAACCGGCCCACGTCGAGTGCGACAACATTTGAGAGTGAAGCAACATCCGCGGAACCCATTTTACTTAACAAATCCAGAGCATGTATTCATCTTCATTAATTAAAGTAACTGAAGTCATACAAAGAATCGTTGTAAACCAGGAAATTGTAAATTGGAATGAAATTAGATGGACCATCTTTCCCCCTTTCCCGCCACCTGTCCCAATTGCAAGCCCAAATCGTCTTACAAATGAAATTATGTGAGCTAGGTCGAACTCTACGCCGTTCTTGTTGTCTCTTGCAGACCAGGGGGAAATCATTCATTTCTCAATGATGACTCGGAGGCCTTGCCTTGCCTGTTGACGCCATCAAAAGGAGAATGTGATACAGTTTTATTTTCAATTGAGGAAAGATGTACCTTCCGTTGTCAACGGGTTACAAGTCATTTTCACGGATTCCCTCTGGTTCTCACACCAAACAAAATTTGTTTGAATGTAGGTGAGTGTTCTACCTATCCAAATATATTAAGGATGAACTCTTAAATGGCAAAATAGATCGGTGAATGGGGGAGAGAGGCCAAGCGAGGCATAACTCATATTCAAGAATTTTAGAGAGGCTAAACGGGATTGTGAATGGATGAGAAGCGATAAGGCACGTTTCGTAAGTTTCGTAGGTTTCGTAGGTTTCGTAGAAGGGTGACTCACTTCACCGGGGATCGCCTGGTCCCGAGACTAGTATGTATAAAACTGGCCGGCAACGACCGATTGCTCGCGCACGAACCACTTGTTGGCCATGTTTGACTCAGAGTGCTTTCTGGACTTGTTGTCCCCTGAATCAGTGGACGCTGCCATCGCGGCGGTGAATGCCTGGACTCGACCGTCTTCGGCCGCTGCCAGCCGGGATGCGTCTCTCTCCCCTTTCGGCGACGAGCTCGACTTTCTCCAGTGCAGCCACTACCCGTTGCTGGCACCCGCAGTGCCACCAGTGCAACCAGTGCACCCGCACTCGCTGGCAGGCACCGCGTCCGACGACAACATGTTCGTCCCGTTCGGCCAAGCTGCCTTTGCCAGCGACGCGGAGGCCACCTACGACGAGGGCGACGCCGAGTGCCTCCCGTACGCGGAACGCACGGACACCGATCCAGGCCCGCCAACCGCTTCCGCTTCCACCGCGTCGTCGTCGTCCCATCGCGCTGCCCTCCACCGCATGCGCAAAGCGGCAGATGGCGAGACGCCCGCCGTTCACGACCGTTTCCAGTTTGGACAGCATCCAACGCAGCTTGGGCTGTGCACCGGCTCTCAGCAATCAGCGGAAGACGCGAAAGGACAGGAAGAGCATCGCAAGACACTGAGGGTGATCGAGGAGGACTATGGCGCGCTGAAGCGGCTTCTCCGTCAGAACAAGTCGTCCATTGATTGCGACCTCGCCGACAGCGCGGTGAACTTTATAGAACTCCTCAAGATGGAGAACCAGGCCCTTCGCGAACGGTTGGCGCGTCTCGATGGTGGCAACAGGAAAAGGAAGGTGGCCCAGTTGCTGGATGGTGCCGCCATTTGCAGGATTAAGGGATGTACTCGCGGAAGATCGACGAGGACAACGTCGTCAGACCAATACGATCACATGAAGAACTATCATGTCGGGGAGTGGGTTCTCTCGTGTCAGGCTTGCGAGCACTTTGCCCGGCAACTGTGCAAGCACAGGAAGGTTCCAAACGATGGATATAAGCCTCTGATGGAGCATTGGTGGTCGTCGGATCACAAGGATCAGCTGGTGATGGAGTCTACCCACACTATGAAGCACGTTGGCAGGTTGATGAAGAGGGTACGGGATCAGGAAGAAGCGGTGCCGCCATTAGCAAAAAGACGCAATATGAATGGATGATTGGTGCGCGTCTCATTGTTACGCGTATGTCATAGTTTCTTGTCTTTTCCTTCTCATGTGTCAATGCAATCAGAGTTTAAAGAGATTCACGTTGACTATAACAAACACGAAAAGGTACAACCGAGTCAAACCATTGGCGACGTGGAAGTATGGGCGAATAATGAGCCGTATGCCACTGTCGGAGTCGACGCAACCCCATCACAGAGGATTTCTCGAGACCTTCTTTTATTGATAAGATATCGCACTTTGATGTGTTCTTCCTGCGAGATTCTCTGCGGAGCGAGGAGTCGTTAAGCTGTTTAGATGGACATTGCCTTTCCATCGCGCTTGAAAAAGGATGGAAGTGTATAAAGACTGAAAATTGATCGGAGTGTTCCAATCTCATTGCTTTTGGTGTCCTTTTCAATTTTGTCTGTTCCGAGGACTTGGAATGGCTAAAGTACCGATGATGAAAGCAGCAAAGTTGAGCTTGCACTCCCGGATTCGCTTTCTGAGGATGCTATTCGTGAAACATCATCAAGGGAGTCGATGGCCACTTTTGTCTATGTGATAAAAAGGCCCTTGCAGGTCCGCCCTTTTCTGGATCGGATGTTGGACTGGCCTGCTTAAACGCAAACTGTCTCCATGATGTTTGCAATAACGCAAGTGGGATCTCTTAACGGCAACGCGGCAGCCTCTTCTCAGAGATTGGTGCATGCTCTTGTTTGGCTTCGCTTGAATGAGCCCGCATGCGGGACCTTGGACACCTGAGGACCCTCTCGTTTGGCAGTAAGTTCTCGAGCAAGAAATGTTCCCTCGGCTCTGGCTTGGCCAAATCACGGTGACACAAAGTTTCCGCTTCCCTGTCACCGAGATTGGTTGGAGCTGACAGGAGCCATCGCCTTCATGCGCGCTTTGATCACGGTGGGTGGAGGCGAGTGCCGAACTCAAGATGGATCTGGTGTCGAGCGAGCGTCGGAGAAGCGGCCGTTGATTAAAGCACCGGTTTCAAAGGTGCCACATGCGTCGCCGCGGTCGCCTTTCGTTGGAGGGGGCCGTCCGTCCAGCGAGGAGAACCCTTTTCAGAGCATTTGCTGGTTATCACGAGTAAACCATTTTATTAAAAGGGATTGCTGCGAGGTCAACGAAAACGTCGCCCAAAACATCTCACGCGAGACCAGCAGTCAACCGCCATCCGCCAACATGAGTGCAACGAAGACGGGCGCCGCGCGAACGCCGAGCGCATCGTCGAGCGATCTCGGCCCCTCGAATGCAAAGAAGAGTCTCGAGTCGACGCAGACCGCCGTTCAGTCCAACTCAAGGAAGGAGGTGTATAAGATGGTAAGCATTCTTTCTTTTGATTGGTGGTGGCGGTGGTTGTGGTGGTACTGCGGCACAGTGTGACTGGGGATGGCTGGCTTGGTTGCTGGGGGAGGCCTCGCAGGGACCAGGCCGCCTCGCCCGGTGCATGCCACCGCATCCCAAGCCTTGATCAGGCTGCGAAGAGGCTGCCTCCAAAGCCACGGATGCTCACGCCCGTTCTTTCTCCATCGCTGAAACAGCTGTTTGACAACCACCTCCACTCATCGCCGCTCGCTGCCGTCGCCGTCGCCTCCTCGTCCACGTCATCTCCGCTAAATTCGCTCAACTCTTCTTTGTCCGTGGCGCATGCGTCGCCGGCTGGCCAGAACTCGCCTTCAGCCACTTCAGAAATAACACAGTCCCGCGCTTCGTCCGTCTCCATCTCGCCTAGGATCCATCCAACACCTTCCATCTCGCACTCGAACTACTTGCAATTCAGGGACCCCGCACCCCTCTCCCGCTCGCCGTCACCCGATCCACCGCCCATCTCTCTCTTGCAACCTGCTGCATCCGATTCAAACTCCAACCATGCAGCTCCACCTCCTTTAGAGCAAGTCGAAGAAGACTCGAAACACTTTTTGGACTTTGCAAAGAAGCTGGCGCAAAAGACAAAAGATCCGCTTGACTCGCAGGATGTGTGGAAGCTTTGTACGAGAGCAAAGCATGCCATTGATGGAGGAGAGCGGCTGGAGAATCTGTCTTGGAGGTTATTTGAAATGTCTCTATCCAAGGAGAGGAAGGCTCGACGGGATGGTGGTGAGTGTGTTTCTCTTTGTGTTGAAGGAGAAAGAGGAACGAGTCTGAACGTGGTCGCGAGTTTCGATCGAAGCGAGGAACGAGTCGAGAGTATTCTCCAAAAAAAAAAGTTTACCGCGAATTCTGTCTTACTGGAGGAATCAGAGGAAGGCAAACCGTTTCGGCGAATTTTTGAAAACTCAATCAAAACGCAGACACACCCTTGAAGCTCGAACACATGGACACGGACGACGATGATGGAGCCTTTTCCTTTAAAGCTCGTCCACGCACCCCGAAGCCGTCCGGGCTTCCGGCGACTCCGCCCTTGTCTAAAATGAATTTGGAACGGCCGGGAACCCCCAAAGCTGTCTTTGACCTACTGCAGCGAGCCAAGAGTCCGTCGATGGCGCCGAGTCCCGCATACAGCTATGCAACATCGGATAGCGATATGAGTCCGCGGGTGGATGCGGAGACGATGCCGTCGTTCGAAGCAAACAGTTTTAGCCATTTCAACGTCCTGAATCCTCCAGCAACGCAGAGTGGTATTGAAAATGGCATGTTTGGTTTGCCGATGAACGCTAGACGGAATGGTTTTCCAATGCTCAATAGCTTCAACGAATCGCAGCAGCGACAACTTCAACAACAGGTCCAACCACAGCATCAGCAGCAAAAGCAATCTATGCAGTCGTTTGGTATACAAATTCCGCATTCTGTGCAGCAAGATTCGGCACAGGGCCTCTTTCAATTTGGCACAAGCGCAACATCGAGCGGATCTTCCTCCTTCTCGCAAAGCTCCGTGCATGGGTTCCCCTTCGTTGGCAACCAGCACAACAACACCACCTTCATCGCCGAAACCACCAACCCGGCCGCCAACGGCAAATTCAGCCCCCTTCAACGCATCCAAAGTGAAACCACGCTTTCCTCTCACACGCGCCAGTTTGGCAGCGCGGGCTTGCGAACCACCTCAAACTCACATCAGAATCTGCAAGGACTCGGGCTCAACTCGAGTACGAGCGCGGCGAACCTCGCGCGCATGGCCACAACGCAGAACGGCTTACTGATTGAGGAGGATCAAGCGCAAGTGTATGATTTCTTGTTGCAGAGCAGCATGGATGTGGGTTTGGGTCGGCCGTCCTTGGGGGTAGCAGGTCCACCGTTCAAGAGTTTGAGTGTCGCAGATTTGGGGGCGTTTGCGAAAGCGGCCGAGGCGGCAGCCACCGCCGCCGGTGCAGGAGGTGCGTTTGGGTTTGGGGCAGGACAGGGATTGTTTCCGAGCATGGTGTCTCCATTGAATATGCAGCCGCCCTTGAACCTATTTCAAGGGATGCCCCAGCAGCCCCAGCACTCGCAGTCGCAATCTCAAAGGCAGGGACAGCAAGGACAGCCGCAGCCGGTGGTAAAGGAACGAATCTTGCCGGACCAGCCTCCCACCAAGAAAAGGCAACTTGTTGATTTGAGCTCGTCACATGACAATTTGCCCAGCTTTTTGGCAAATGGTCTGCCCCCTCCGGCTTCGCAAATGTTCTCTATTCCTCCACAACGGCAGCAACAGCAACAACAACTACAGCAATCATACCAGCAGTCGCTTCAGTTTGCTTCGAATGGAGCACCTTCCATGTTCAGCTTTGGAGGGCAGTCTCCCGTCTCACCCGACGCACAGGGCACGAGTCCTGCGACGCCTGTGTCGCCCAAGGCACCAGCTGGTGTCATCCAATCCAATGGAAATGCCACATCGACGGATTCAACTTCCTCATATACACCTGCGCAGTCCACCGGTCCCGTGAAAGCCACACTGTCCAAATCTCACTCTACCACTTCCCTCTCGTCGCTCACAAAGACGAAATCAAAACCATCGCGCTCGAAGGCTGCCACAGCTGAAATTGCTACAGCTCCTGCTGCGTCCAATATCTCGGCGAATGGTACAGAGATGATCTGCGTCAAGTAAGTATCAATTCATTACACGTTTGAGGTTTCTGACTTTTTTTTGTAATCAGCTGCGCAAGCACCCATACCTCCCTATGGCGCCGTAACGCGGAAGGCCAGCCCATCTGCAACGCGTGTGGACTGTTTTTTAAGCTGCATGGTGTGCAGCGACCTGTGGAGCTTCGAAAGGATGTCATTCGGAAGCGGAATCGCGTCAAAAGGAGCGATCGGGAGAAGGCGGAGCGGGTTGCAGCTGCGCGGGCTGCGGATGTGAAATCAGAGCGAGAGGATGGTTTTTTTGAGATGGAGTAAGGGTCTTATGTGGCTGTGTCTCGGTTATTTTACCTGACTTGTAGATGTTTTCTCCTACTTGATGCTAGTATGGATTTAAGTAAAAATTCGTGGACGTACAAATGTGCACAAAATATTCACAGAAGAATTCAAAAATGATACCAATGGTCTGGTGTTGACCTGATTCCCATTCATCAATACTTCATCCATTCAAGAGCTTTTCACTCATTCCTTGGCAGTCTGCACAATCGCCTTGATGCCCTTGGGCCGCCCCAGCAGCCTTTCATTCTCGAGGATTTCCTCAGCCGTTTTCAATGTACCTGTCGCTTTCAAAGTCCAACTCCTCAAGTGCCACCATCTTGAACCCAGACACGAACGTAGCGTGACCCAAGAAAGGAAGATAGTGAGTGGCGCCCCAAAGTATGTCCACGCATTGTCCATAAACCATTGGAGGGCAAAGAACTCGCCATTTGGTACACCGTTGGAGTAAAAAGCGCTGACGATCAGGAACACAACGACGATACGAAAAGAAAACTGTAGTGAAAGTTCCGCCGATATTCAGGAAACTTTGAAGGGACCTGTCACCCACTACCGCCGGGGACGAATTCTTGAACCACAGAGGACCATTGCCATTGCTTCCGGCTCCAAACCAGACGCAAATACTGATGGTTCAACACAAAATTAGTTTGGCTTTATAACAAGCCGCAAAGCTTACCCAATGATGAAGAGGCAGATGGCAATGACTTTTACAACGCAGAGCACAAACTCGGTCTCAGCAAAGCCCGTAACGACAGCAAGATTCACTGTCACGAGAGGCACCATGTACACGAGTGACCAAACCCACGACGCAACCTGAGGCCAAGGGTTAAGGAGGTGCAGAATCACGCGGATTCAGTCAGTATGAAAACTTGCGTGCGACGAATCAATCCAGCCCATCAGTGCAGCAATTCCCGACATTTCGCAAGGGAATGTGAGAGCCCAGGTAAACCACTAAGACAGCGGAAACTTGGGCAAAAGCGGCCATAATCCATATTCGCAAAGCCCCAACTCACATAGTTCCACCCAGCTGCGAATCCAAGAGCGCAGTTCACGAAGCGAGCTGGAAACGCCGAGACCGCTCCCTCAACTGGCATATAGGTTGCCATTTCACCGATTGAAGAAGCTACGCCAAATACTTGAATTGCCACAATTGCAAAGCAGAGCAATGCTCCGAGCGGTTCAGCGTGTGCAATGGCTCGTCCCGAACGAAGAAGAAGGCCTGTTCCAATGGTCTGAACAGTGATTGTGAGTTATACGAATGAGAGTATCTCGAAAGGAGCGTACCCCGCCAATGGCAATCATCTCCAAGTGTCGTGCTTGCAATTTGCGGTGAAGCTTGCCCCCAGTCGTTGTGTTGAGCACAACATTACGTTTAGCTCTTGCAGTCGTGTTGGTCATCGGTCAAGGTGCGGACTGACAGAAAATAAATCTTGCGCTTGTCGCAATTCTTCACTTTTATGATGCATTGTGTGGCGGCAGCAACCGAAAATGAACGAAGGCTTCCAACAAACAATTCGGGCCCGTTTCGATTCCATTCATCAACTCAAAATAGAATAAGCCTTTCTCCCGAGTACGGCATTGGACGTATGCCTTCATACTCTGGAGACGGAACATGAATGTTCATCCCCCGCAATCGAGGCTTGCACGCGTTCCTCAGACACCGACCAAGCAGCATTCATCAAGCCGAACCCTGATCGTGTAAAAAATGTGAAGTCCATGAAAAAAAAAAAAAAAATGGACGTTCATTTCACATTTTTTACAATGGATCAGTGAAAGACAATTTAAAAATGGTGTAATTGACTGGGGTACCGCAGAGAAGGAAAAGAAAGAGATGCACGCCCTTCGGTGCTTCATGCGACTGCCTCCGCCTTCTTCTTATTCAGCAGCCCCTTGACTTGGTTGACGAGCCCCTTCGGCCTGGCTGCGTCCCGCGCGTTTTCTGCCACCTCCTCCTCCGTCTCCACAAACTTTGAGGTCTCGAAATCCATGTCCTCGTAAGGAACCAGAGCGAGCGCGCTCAAGATGCCCTTGCCGCTCCTGAGGCCTGTGTAAGCTGCGTGGACGACGAAGAGCATGACGACGAGCGGCACGCCCGCGTAGATGAAGCTGTTGTTGATGAACCAGACCTCGCAGAAGAAGGCCTCGCACGACGCCGACGCGGTGAAGTTGCCCTGATAGAAGCTGAAGAGGACGATGAAGCCGCTGAGCAGCGTGCCGATGGTGAGCGACAGAATCTGGCTGTAGGGGAAGAAGGGCGCAATGTACGGCAGGTCGGCGAGGCTGCGCCCCTGCGCCACGTAGCCCCACCGGAAGCGCAGGTGCGTGACGGACATGGCCATCCAGCTCATCATGATGCACAGCGAGATGAGCTGCGAGAGCCAGCCGAAGACCTTGTCGGATCCGGACGGACCGGCCGCGGCGGCGCCCACCACGGCAACGAGCCCGAACCCGATACTGGCCGCGAGCGCGTAGACGGGCACACCTTGCTTGTTGACGCGTGCAAAGAGCTGCGGCGCGGATCCGTCTTCGGCAAGACGCATGAGCGTGCGGCTCGTGGCGTAGATTGATGAATTGGCTGCGGAAAGGGCGGCGATGATAATGACTGCGTTCATGATGTCAGCTGCAGCCTAGTCACAACGTAAGTTTCTCGCCCCTTTACACGACGAAAGCTGACGGTGACTCTCACCGAAATCCCGACGGTTTTAAAAACGTAGACGAACGGACTCTGCGCAATACCTTCTGGGTTGTTCGGGTTCAAAATGGCAGAGTTGGGAGGCAGCAGAACTCCGACAATGAAGATGGAGCCAATGTAGAAGATGATAATTCTGTAGAAAGTTCCGTTGATGGCCTGTTTGGTTACAACAGAATTTAGATCGCATACGTCTTTTACGAACATGCTCTTTCTTACCTTAGGAACACTTTTACGGACATTGGCAGCCTCTCCGGCAGTCAAACCAACGAGCTCGGTTCCTTTGCAGCACGGTAGTTCGCGTGAGAAAAAAGTCTTCATGGCAAAGCGAAGATTTTCTACAAACCTCCATACGAAAAGAAGGCTGTCGTGAATGCACCCGCCATGTTCAAGAACTGGTTGAAACTGTCACTTCCCTGGATTGGCGGGCTCCAGTTGCGGAAACCGAGAGCGCCTTGACCACCACTACCTGCGCCAAACCAGACGGCCGTCCCAATAATCATGAAGATAACAATGGCGATAATCTTGATGATGGAGAGGACAAACTCGACTTCACCGAATCCGCTCACTCCAATTAAGTTGACTCCCGCGAGCGGGACAAGGTATGTCAGGGACCAGATCCAGGAGGCAACCTTGGACTGCGGGACCCACCAAGACATGAGACCCGCAACGGCAGAGAGCTCTGCGGGAAGCGTAAGAACCCAGTTGAGATACTGCGAGGCAGGGGAGGGGGGGCGTAAGGATGACGGTTTGAACATTAAGTGAACTTGAATCATCTTACGTAGTTCCAACCACTGGCAAATCCGAAAGATTTGTTGACAAAGCGCGAGGGAAGTGCGGAAAAGGCACCTTCGATGGGGAGATATGTGGCCATTTCACCGATCGACGTCGCGACTCCAAAGACTTGAAGACCCACAATGGCGTAACAGAGTAAGGCACCAAGTGGACCTGCCGTGAAGATAGCGCCTCCAGACTTCTTGAGTAGTCCTGTTCCGATGGTCTGTATGGCTTGTTAGCGTCGCGTAGCCAGTGCGTTTAGGGCAACTCACGCCTCCGATGGCGATCATCTCCAAGTGTCGGGCCTGCAATTTGCGCTGGAGCTTCTGCTCTGGTTGTGTGTGCATGACAATGTCATCTTTCGCAGCAGTCATTATACGTGCAAGCGCGCGCTGGACCTGGGGAAGATGTGTCTCACGGATGCGGGCTCCACTCCGATCTTTATGGCTGTGGATTCTGAAATGAAGAATTGTTTCCAGGTGGCGGCATAGGTGGCACTGGCTAATGAATGCAGAGTGATAAGATGGAATTTTGGGCGTTTCGCTCAGCACCTTTGGCATCTGTGCACAGGCTGCAGCGTGAATTCACACATAGATAACCATGCTTCACACTATCCAATAGAGGGGAATCCTGGTATATATCCCGTAAACAGGTGGTTGAAAGCAGCCAGGGTCAGAAAGGTTTCGGATGTGAACCCTCATCGCCGGAAATCTCCACGTCAGAAAAAATTCAAAATTTCCAATGAAGGAATAAACGAACCTGAGACTAATTTCATAATGGATGCAGAAAGGATGGATCAAAAAAGTATGCAGTTTTAAAACAGCTTGAACCAGATCTTTTGGCCCCACTCCTTCAAATTCTTGGGCTTTTGCTTCAAAGCTTCGTTCTCTGCAGTTTCCTCTGCGCTTTCGAAATATCGGTCGCTTTCCATGTCCATGTCCTCGTAGCGAACCAAAGCAAATTCGCTGACAAAGGTGGCGTGTCCCAAGAAAGCAAGAATCACCAAAGGTACTCCAGAGTATGTCCACGCGTTATCCATGAACCATTGAAGAGCAAAGAATTCGTCATTGGAGACTCCGTTGGTGTAAAATGCGCTGACAATCAGAAACACAACGACCACACTACCAATTAGTAGGGAAAGGTAATCTGCCCATGGGAAGAAAGGTGCAAGGTAGGGCAAGTCCTTGAGATCACGACCTTGTGCAATGAATCCCCAGCGGAAACGGAGGTGAGTGAAGGACATGATCATCCAATTGATCATGATTCCGAGTGAGATGACACCAGAAAGCCAATCAAAGACGTGTCCGCTGCCGTCCTTTCCTGACGCGAAAGCGCCTATCACGGCAATAAGACCTACGGCGGTGACGGCTAGCACACTGTTGACAGGAACGCCGCGTTTGTCGACGCGGGAGAAGATGCGCGGGGCGTTTCCTTCTTCTGCCAAGCGAAGAAGTGTTCTGGCGCAAGCGTAGAGCGACGAGTTTGCGGCGCTGGTTGCGGAGATGATGATGACAGCGTTCATGAAGTCTGCTCCAAACTGGATTCCAACTTGTGAGTAGACATATACGAAAGGACTTTCTTTGATGGATTTTGCCTTGAGGATGGGGGAGTCTGGCGACAGAATCACTCCGACCAGGAACAGACTGACCAAGTAGAAGATGACGATACGGTAGAATGTGCCATTGATGGCGCGGGGGACGGATTTGCGTGGGTTTGCAGCTTCTCCGGCAGTCAGGCCAACCAGCTCAGTTCCTGTTTTTTGTCAAAATAACGTTCAGAGGAAGGAATGAATCGAAACGACTTCACCTCCATACGAAAAAAACGCTGTAGTGAATGTGCCTCCGACGTTTAAAAATTGCTGTAAAGGTGTGGCACCAGCGATAGCGGGGTTCCAGTTTTTGAAACCGATGGGACCGTTGCCATCTTTCCCGGCTCCAAACCAAACACAAATTCTGTTATGGTGTCAGAATGGAGTAAAGAGTAGATGGGAAAAGACTTACCCGATAATGATGAACAGGCAGATTGCAATCACTTTTAGAAAACACAGCACAAACTCCGTCTCAGCAAAGCCCGTGACAGCAACAAGGTTCACAGCGACGAGGGGAACCATGTAAACAAGTGACCATACCCATGAAGCAACCTGTATTCTTTTGGTCAGGCTTGACGCTTGTTTGCTTGTGTGGGCAACATACCCGGGAAGTGTCAATCCAGTAACTCATCAATGCGGAGATTCCGGCCATTTCACAAGGAAATGTAAGCGCCCACACAAACCACTACCAAAAGCTTTTGTGAATTGAGGTAGCAAATGTAACCTTTCAGAAACACTCACGTAGTTCCAGCCAGCTGCGAATCCAAGAGCGCGGTTCACGAAGCGAGCGGGGAAAGCCGAAAACGCGCCCTCGACTGGTATGTAGGTGGCCATTTCACCGATGGACGAAGCAACACCAAATACTTGAAGTCCGACAAGCGCGAAACAAAGCAACGTTCCCACGGGTCCAGCATGAGCGATCGCTCGTCCTGAACGTAGGAGGAGACCCGTTCCGATGGTCTTTTTGGTGGCAATGTAAGTAGCTGGGGAGAGTGAAGGAAACTGGCAAAACTTACGCCTCCAATGGCAATCTAAACGTGGTAACAGGCATTAGGAGACATTTAAGACATTTAAGCAGGTGTCGTTACGAACGTACCATTTCTAAGTGACGGGCTTGGAGCTTACGATGCAGCTTTCCTCCCTGCGGCGCGCCTTGCCCTGCCTCGGGGTCGACTGCTTTGGTCTCGACTACCTTGCCCTTGCCTTTCAAGAATGACATGATCTTTTCTTGGAAAAAGGTGGAATATGGCGCCCCTCTTTTTATTTGATACTCTTCTAATTTTGGAACACAAGCCTTCGCGTGCAGTCGCGATGTGTTCGCATTATGGAGTGCCACTGCCAAACTGACGCAGCACCTGTTCTTTTAGTGTGATGCTTTGACGAGGCGCAGTTAGGATTGAAAATGAAAAAGATTGGAATGGATGCTAGACACGCTCCAAAGCCACAAACAAGTCGGGCAGTTTGGCTTTTTCATTTTCGAGGCAGGTGCCACCCGACGAATGAAAAATAAAAGCAAAGTTGTGGCACGCTGGTTGTGCCACTTCAAAACTGTTCTCCAAATAGCCGCGATCCATGAGCGACTTCCTCACTAGTACGGATGCTCCCGCCAACAAGAGCGCAGAGCCAGTGCTGTTGGCGCAGTCGGCACCGAAGCTGCACCGCAAGCTGCAGGCCCGGCATCTCGAGATGGTGAGCTTGTCCCTGTGCGTGGGATCCCTTCAATGCCGTCTTCTATCTGACATGAGTGCCTAGATTGCCATCGGAGGAACCATCGGAACGGGGCTCCTGCTCCGTTCAGGAGGCGCGATTGCCGGCGCGGGGTCAGTGCGGCTTTGATCACCTTTTGATTAGAACGCTGAGCAAAGTGGCTGACATTGTAAAAATGGTAACAGCCCCGTTGGTGCCCTCATTTGCTACATTCTCGTGGGAGTCCAAGTGTTTGGCGTTGCCTCGTCCATCGGTGAAATGGCTACGCTGCTTCCAGTGGAGGGCGCCTTCTCCCACTTCCCAGCTCGCTTCGTGAACCCTGCCCTCGGCTTTGCTTCTGGTTGGAACTATTGGCTCAATTGGGCCCTCACTTTTCCCGCTGAAATGTCCGGTATCGCCTCTTTGATGGGCTATTGGGTCACTCCGGACCGCTGTGCCTCCTGGGTGTGGTCCCTAGTGTATATGGTCCCCATTGTGGCTGTAAACTGTTTCCCCGTCAATGGCTTCGCTGAATTTGAGTTTGTTCTATGCATCATCAAAATTCTTGCGATTGTTGTCTTCCTCGTCATTGGGTGAGTCTCATGTCACGAAGGTACTCTTCAAACGTCTCTCAAACCGCAACCATTGTCTAGTATCTGCCTATGGTTTGGCGCTGGAAACGGTGGTCAAGGTCCGATTGGCTTCAAAAACTGGAACCCAGGTTTGACCTCTGCTCGTCCACACCCTGAGATAAATAATCTAATCGCAATGTTCAGCTATTGTTGGAGATAACAGCTTAAACAAGTTTATCAATATCGCTGGAGGCTTCACGACTGCCTTCTTTTCATATGGTGGAACAGAGCTTGTGGGTCTGACCGCAGGGGAAGCTGCCAACCCAAGAAAATCTGTACCCCGCGCAATCAACGGGACGTTTGTCCGCATCATTGTATTCTATTTCCTGAGTGTCTTCCTGGTTGGAGTGCTTCTGGACCCAACTGACCCCATCCTTCAAGCCGCCGATATCAAGACCTCTCCTTTCGTATGGGCATACAACAAGGCCGGTATCCAAGCAGGAGCAGACATCATGAACGCTGTTATTATAGTTGCTGCGCTGAGTGCGGCCAACTCATCCCTTTACGCTTGCGCACGTACTCTTCTGCGCCTGGCGGAAGATGGTCATGCTCCCAAGATCTTTTCTCGTGTCACGAAGGGAGGTGTCCCAATCAACTCTTTAGCTGCCGTCGTTGTCATTGGATTGATTGCTGTTATTGTCGCTTATGCGTCCGGACCCGGAGGAAGTGTGAATGTGTTCAACTGGCTTTCTGGTAACGCCGCCTTTCCTTTCTACTGCACGATTTCAGTTTATTCACTTGAGGTGGTCTTTAGGTGTCATTTCTCTGGGCATTCTCATCTCGTGGATGGTCATGAGCTTAACCCACCTTCGCTTTCGCTTCGGCTACCTCGCCCAAGGAAGGAAGATTGAGGACCTTCCCTACATTGCACCCTTCTTCCCATACAGTCAGTATCTGTCCCTCACTATCGGAACGGTTGTCACGGCGTTTATGTTGCTTAGCAGGTGGGGAACATTATCTTGGCTGCTATCCCATTCATAATAATGACCTCTTTTGCTTGCTTAACTAGCTTTTACACCAATGGCACTGACAATGCGGATTTCTTCAATACAAACTGGTGGATGAACAACAGCTGGACGTACGCGGGTGTACCTCTCATTATCATTCTCTACATTGTGTATGGTGTCACACACAAGGGCGGATTTACGCTCATTCGCTACGAAGACATGGACTTTGAGAGTAACCGACTGGTGGAGAGTCCCGAGGAGATGGCCGAGAACGCGGCCTTGCTCCAGAAGCCCCGCAGCACCACGGAGTGGGCGAAGCGGCTGTGGTTCAAGTTGTTTTAATCTTCGCCTTTTTCGCCTTTCTTATGTACACAATTGGTTTGAATGAAGTCATGTGCCTTTGAACTTTTTCACTTAGTATGGATTCTATGTCTTGTTGCTGCGTTAATGCCAACGACAGAATTCTCATGCTTTCTATCGTCTTGACAGCTATTGCCTTGTTCTGGGTAATGCTTCAAACCCCTAATTTTCGTGCATTCGCTGCGAGGAGGACCCAATCTCCAAATTATGTTAAAAGCCAAGTTATGCTACCTGCTGAGTCGCCGGATGGGCGAGGGAAAGGACGAGACGGGTCCACGTCGCGGACAAAAAGGAGTGCAGAAGACCAAATTTCTAGCGGGAGCAAGCTGGTTTCAGATTGACGTTGGCCGAAGCACAACGGTAAATGTACTGTTTCAATACTTTCGGCCTGTTCCAGATTCAGCGTAGCCAGAGGCAAAATTAGTTTCAACGCATTGGTTTTTCATTGTAATCTTCAGTCGAAAGTTTATCACAATAAAGAGGGAAACGTCTTCCCATCACTGTATTATCTTCTCTTCATAAATGTACAAAAACTGCGGACGTCTTAGAACAACTTGAACCAGATGCGCTGAGCCCACTCTCTGGGAGACTTGGGCTTCTCGTGGACAGCTGCGATTTCCGCCAATTCCTCCTGGAGCTCAACATATTTGCCCGTCTCGAAGTCCATGTCCTCGTAGCTAACAAACTTCCAACCTCCGGGGCGCGCCAAGCCATAACCAAGGTACATGATGAAGGTACCGGGGAATCCAATGTACACCCAGGACTGGTTGGTGAACCTAGAACAAAGAGGGTGAGTAACGCAGCTAGCTGAGTCAGGAAAGATGAAAGGTACTCACCAGTCCTTGTTGAAAAAGGTCGCTGCGTCAGCGCCCTTGGTGTTGAAGACACTGATCAACATAAAGATAGTCACGACAGTTCCAATGGTCAAGGAGAGATAGTTGAGGTAAGGGAAAAAGGGGGCCACATATGGTAGGTCCTTAATGTCGCGTCCTTGTGCCAGGTAACCTCTTCTGAAGCGCAGGTGGGTGAAGCTCATGATCATCCTAGTTGAATAGCGATGTGTCAATCACAATTTTGATCGCAACTTCTCGAAAGAAACTTACCAGGCGGCGAGAATTCCATACGAGATGACACCAGAGAGGAAGTTGAACACGTCCACGGAACCAGAGGAGCCGGAGGCATAGGCAATCACGACGGCAATGAGGCCAACGATACCGACAACTCCAACAGAGATGATGGGGACTCCACGCTTGTCAACGCGACCAAAGATACGGGGGGCACTTCCTTCCTCTGCGAGACGCATGAGAGTACGAGCGCAGGCGTAGATGGAAGAGTTGGCGGCAGAGGAGGCAGCAACGATAATGACAAAGTTCATAATGTCGGCGCCTGCGCCGATACCGACTTGGTTGTAAACCCAAACGAAGGGAGAAGTCTTGATGTCGGCAGCTTGCAAGATGGGGTCGGATGGGTTCAGCAACACACCCACAAGGAAAAGGGCTCCCAAGTAGAAGATGATGATGCGGTAGAAGGTTCCGTTGATGGCACGGGGCACAGATTTTCGTGGGTTGGCCGCCTCTCCGGATGTCAGGCCGACAAGCTCGGTTCCACCGTAGGAGAAGAAGGCAGTGGTGAATCCGTTTCCAACATTGAGGAACTGATTCATGCTGGTGTCACCGACAATGGCAGGGTTCCAGTTGCTGAAGCCTTTAAAGCCACCACCAACTCCGACACCAAACCATACCAAGATACCGACGATCAAGAAGATAACGATCGCGAGAACCTTGATGATGCAGAGGACGAACTCAGTCTCAGCGAATCCAGTTACTGGGAAGCAATTGACGGCAATGATGGGCACCATGAAGATGAATGACCACACAGCAGAGGCTACCTATTGTATTCTTGGTTTAGTGGTCTGCGGACGAAGGAGTAATGGAGATGGTGATCGTACCCTGCTAGGGTCCACCCAGTATCCCATAAGCGAGGCGATACCGGACATTTCGGCAGGGAATGTCAAGGCCCAGTTGAGCCAGTAGTTCCAACCAGATGCAAAGCCAAGAGCAGGGCTAACGAAGCGGGCAGGCAGCTGGGAGAAGGCGCCCTCGACGGGAATGTAGGTGACCATCTCTCCGATACCGGCAGTGACTCCGTAGACCTGAAGACCCACGAGACCGAAGCAGATGAGAGCTCCAAGGGGCTGTTACAATTGCAATAATGGTCGTGTGAGGGTTGAACGCTTGAATGAGGCTGGCACACAATCAAAAGTACTCACTCCGGCACCTGCAATCGCACCACCAGAACGCAGTAGCAGACCTGTTCCGATCGTCTGTTTCTCAGACAGTTAGCTTCTTGGAAGAGTCTCCAGTCGACTGAATTCGGTACTCACGCCACCGATGGCAATCATTTCCAAATGCCGCGCCTGCAGTTTGCGGTGCAGGTGACCTGTGGTCTCTGTCTCAAAGACGGCTGGCTCAATCTTCTTGTCGTCAGCCATGTTGCTGGTGGTGATTGTCTTCAGGGAAAGCGTTACGCTGGCTCTCCTATTTATAACTTTCGTGGGTGGGTGGCGCTCAGGTGGAGATCTCGCACAGATCCGTGTGGGCTTGTAGACTCTGAAACGCAGTGGCAACGAAATGATGAATTTCCGGAGGTAAATTTCCTGTGGATTCCAGTCTTTCACGGTCTTTGACTTTCTCCATCGTCTCTCTGTTTCCTTTGCGCCGACGGAGGTTCCGCCTGCCGCCACCGCCGCTCAGCTGTCCAAATTGATTTCTGAATAGTCGTGATTAAATCCCGGGTGGCACCCTCCCTTGTTTCCGCTTCCGTTGCTACAGCAACAGCTTTGCCCGAAACAACTTCTGTCATTTCGCTATTTCTGCTTCGTTCGTTCGTTCACCTCCTTCAAACTGGAGAAAACGTAACCTGATGTACATGAGTTTATCGCAATGCAATCAAGATCATTAGATAAGAGAGAATGTAATTTTGGTAATTTGAAAAACAACGGATGGCAAAAGGGCACCGTTCCTTGTTCCTTTGGAGAGCATCCTGCTGGAAACATGGTTCGCTTGATGAGTTACTGTCGAATTGACTTTCTCCGCTCCATCTGAATCAGTTTGTGCCTGGACGATCTGTGGAAGATTCGTGGAGCTTCTCGTCGCATTCACTTTGCTGTCTCCGATGGCGGTGAAATTCATTCTAGGTAGCTCCAAAGTAATGTTCAAACTCCTGCCATCATAAAGTAAATCAGTCATCATCGCAAATAGGGTTGACGCCGTCCAAAAAACACAAGCCAAATGAAGAAATCATGGAGGCACCCACACGCATTGTTCCACGAGGTGTGCCACTGCCCCTTGAACCGCATTCTCGGTATTTTCGATTGGGCATCCCGACGTTAAAGACGCATATCGGTCCACCGTGTCCTGTTCATGGTGTCATCAATAAATCATTCGATGCATCGAGGTATCAATGTCACAACCTGCTCACAAAAACACGTTGCCATCGCGGTCGCATTTGTCTGTGCGGCTTGAATGCACGTGTTGGTCGGGTAGAGCACGGTCTGCAGCTGCTGCTGGCACCCGATGCTCACGCCGCTGAACCCTGAGCAGGGCGCCTGAAAGTCCGCGAGAAAGATGAGGAGAGTTTGGAGGTCCGTAGGTGTCAGGGTAGGTAGGCAGACGAGTGGGAGAGAGTTGAGGGTTGTGAGGAGGGTCTGTGATTTTGTGTCTGGTGAGCTTGCGGTGGAGGTGGGGGCGTAATATTACCGCGTCGCAGGAGCAAGGGGTTTGCCACCAGGTTTCAGTGCTGAGGCAGGAGGTTGCGGTAAGATTTGCCGATGCAAAGTAGGACTGGCAGTAGCCTACTGACGCGTTTGAGGAAAACAGCGGAGGCGGGAGAGAGAGGGCGCTAGGTGAAGACACGTTTGACGACATGAAGGGTGTGTTTGAAACGTTGAAAACGGAGGACGGGTTTGGCAGCTTGGCAGCGGATGTAGCCATGAGGGTTTGCGATGCGCTGATATTTGATGCGCGCCCACTAAGATCGACGACGCTCGTGGTATTGAATAAAGTGAGTAATTGCATGCGCACT
Organism: Chytriomyces sp. MP71; assembly: GCA_025201725.1. NCBI lineage: Eukaryota > Fungi > Chytridiomycota > Chytridiomycetes > Chytridiales > Chytriomycetaceae > Chytriomyces > Chytriomyces sp. MP71. Next base: position 40,484 of record MU614723.1, read on the forward strand.
TTGGTAGAGTTCGATGCTGCATTTGTTTTGTTGTGAGGAAGCGCGTCCTCAGTTTGACAGGTGAACTCCGACATCGGAATCGTAAACAATCGCGGGTATATTTGATGCTTAATGCGAACTTAAAGAATGCAGCGAAAAAAACAACGTGACAGTTTAACGAGGGGGTTCCGACTCGTCCGGCTCTATCAACTTCAACCAATCCGCCAAGGCCTTGATTCCACACTCCTCCGCTTCCCGACACCAGACATGGTCCAACAATTCTTGTACAGAAGCACGATTTTCTGGATTCATTTCTAGACTGCAGTAAAGTGAATTAAGCGTGGGGCAGAATGCGAGCGAGATCGAGCGACACGAACCATTTCCGAGAAACATCCTCAAACTCCTCCGAAAATTGCCCTGTCGGCAATGATGGCACGTGCCCATCCGCTATCAAGGTAAGCAGCTCAAAGGGTGTCAAGGCAGTCGCGTGGACTGGTCCCGTCCGAGTCAGTTCCAGCTGTACGTGACCTAAACTCCAAATGTCCGATTTCATGTCGACCGGTTCACCATGCACGGCTTCTGGCGCTTTGGAAAGCAAAAATGAGATGAAAGCGGGGTGAGGTAATTGACTCGAAGCTTACAAAAGTAGTGTTTTGAAGGCTCGGGTATCCAACATGCGGCCGGGTTCTCATTTCTCTTCAAGACGCTGAAATCTGTCAGCTTTACGTATCCTTCCGACGTGAGAAGGACGTTGGACAGTGTCAAATCTATTTTTCGGGTCAGGGGGTCAATACTCGACTTCGCACCTACGCCACTGATTTGAAACTCAACTGCCATGCATCATGTCATTTGCACCAAGGTATTCGAGTCCTTTGAGAATTTGCCACGATACACTGGCCACAATATCTTCCGGTATCGGCGCCTGCATGTCCTTCAGTTCCCGCAACGAGCCGCGATCACAGAATTCAGTGAGGACACTGACTTGTCCCGAATCAGCGTTGAAGAGGGTTCCAAACACTTGCACGAGATGTTCACAGCGCATTGTCCTTAGTTCCTTTGCGCCGCGCTTGAGTGCGCGTGCGGCCCTGCGCACGTCTGAGAAGTCTCCTTGGGGAAAGTGTTTCTGTTTTTGTGAGTGAGTTAGTGAACGCTAAAGAGGGTTCCCCTTCAATTTCAAATCCTTGGCTCTGACAGAATACCTTTCTTGCCAAACGGCGGCCACTCGGGGCGTGCAGCACCAGTTCAAGATGCGCGACACGCTCGCTCACGTGCGCCACAAATGCGAGCTCCCTTTCGCGGATTGCGGCGCCGCTGTCGTCGTCGCACGCGGACGCGAGGCTGCTCACGGCCGACGATGCGGACAGGAGCCGCTCCGGTGGAGAGAACGGTGCGGTCGAAATGGCGAGATGCGGCGCAAGCTGCCGATGCGCCATGATGCGATGCAGCGACAAAAGCTGGTGATCGGAAAAATGGCAGTTGGCCAAAATAGAGCGAGACAACCAACGGCTTGGTCTTGCGCCCAGGCGCAGGTGATCCATTCATTCCCGCTTGCCACCCCTTTTCGAGTCGTTTCTCGTTGCCTCGTGCTCGTGCGGGCTCACAAAAAAAACTTTCTCCCGCGTGTGCCTTCAAACGTGCTCTCTCTGTTATTTCTAGTTCACTTTGTAGTAAGCTGCTTGGCAAGTGAAAAAAATGAGTTTCATGCCAGCGCTAGCCCATACTAGCATACGAAGGTGTCTGCAGGAAGATCGCGGGCTGGCTATCCTCCTATAATCTGCGTGTGTTTTATTTTTCAGTTTGATATAATGATGGCACACGCGTCACAGGAGCGGATCCTTGGTGATAACGTTTCGAGTTTCTTCCGAAGTACGTTTTGGGCAAAGTTGTGGTGACTGGTGAGACCATGAATGATGGTGAGTCGCGAGGCTCCGCCACACAGACAATCGTCTAAAAACCAGTCTCAAAGTCAATTCTGCGAAGAAATCCATGTGCTTCGTGGAGAAGACTCGGTCTCAGGTTGGTGAAAGTGGTCGGGGTATTTCCTACTGCCCTGGTCATACATACTTTTTCTTTTTTGTCGCTTTACCCTAACAATTCTTCCCTCCCCCGAATACCCTTCCCTGCAAACGACGTTAACCACCCTAAGATGGCGACCGTCGTGGCAGCACAGACCTACGCACAGCCACACGTTGGAAAGAAGAGCAAGACGGTGCTGACCCCGAATCTACTACGGTTCGAGGGCCACTGCCATCTGCGACAACGGCTTCTGCTCGCAACTCTCGCTCAGAGGCCCGTGCGCATCGACAAGATTCGTGCAGAAAATGACGAGTTTCCTGGCTTGGCGGGTGCGTGAACCCCAACCCCATGGAAAAACCACCACCCTCTAAAAACAACATGATGATTGCATAATTTCGCTTTACCTATCCTATCTGCCGCGTATTACCATACGCGGTACATGATGGAGTTTGCACCCTTTCTGACTCCTCCATTCCCCTACTCCCATCCCAACTCATCATCACCACCACCATGTCACTCACCTCGCACTTTCCAGATTACGAAGTTTCGTTCCTGCGTCTCCTCGAAAAATGCACAAATGGATCCACTCTTGAAATCTCGTATACCGGTACAAGTCTGCTGTACAAGCCTGGAGTCATTATGGGCGGTCGCATCGTGCATGATTGTCCCGACTCGAGGGCGATAGGATATTTTTTGGAGCCCCTGATTGCGCTGGCGCCGTTCGCCAAGATTGCATTTCATTTGACCCTGAACGGAATCACGAACGACAATGTCGATGTTTGCGTAAGTCTTCTCTCTCGTCGTCCCGCATCCGTCTTCCACCGCACATAGTTTTTCAAATGATGCTAGTATATCGATTAGTCTTTCAGCCACAATCGCTGACAATTGCACATACCCTGATGCCTAATAACACGCCCACACCTCTTGATTTTTAATCTCGTTGCTCAGTTGCTCATCGAACTGATCGTCTCCACCATATCAGGTCGATACTCTACGCACTGTCACCCTTCCCACGCTCAAGAAATTCCTTCCCGAAACCGACAGCCTCACCACCCCGATCCCCCTCGACCTCAAAATCACCAAACGCGGTGCACCCCCTCTCGGCGGAGGTCAAGTGGTCTTCCAATGCCCCGTCATCAAGTCCCTCCGCGCCGGCCTTGCCCTCACAGACCCGGGCCTCGGCGTTAAGCGCATTCGCGGCATCGCCTACGCCACGCGCATCAGTCCCCAGATGGCAAACCGTGTCGTAGACGCGGCGAGATCGCTGCTGAGCCGGTACATCCCAGATGTGTATCTGTACACAGATGTGTACAAGGGGGGCGAGAGCGGAAAGTGTCCGGGATATGGTGTGAGTCTTGTCGCGGAAACGACTGCTGGGACACTCTACAGCGCCGAGTGTGCCTATCAACCAAGGAAAAAGAGCGCTGAGATCTTGAAGGAAGGCGATGAGATTCCGGGATTGAGTTTGGGGGCGAGCGCTGTGGTGGTGCAGGAAGCGGAGGAGGAACTAGGAGAAGGTGTTGTGATGGGGGCTGCGGCTGCGCCGGTCACGACGAGCACGGCAGAAGGGATTTTGGCTCATTTGCAGAATGACTACACGTTCCCGACCCCAGAGGATTTGGGGGTGCGCGCTGCGCGATTATTGCTGACGGAGATTCGGAAGGGCGGCTGTGTCGATAGTGTGTCGCAATGGTTGGCCATTCTGATGCTGGCGCTGGGGCCGGAAGATGTGGGAAAGGTGCGCGTGGGGTCGCTGACGCCCCTGGCCATCCAATATCTACGCGATATCAAGGCTTTCCTAGGCGTCGTGTTCAAGGTTAGCGAAGAGAGTCTGCCGGATCCTGTGGATCAGGAAGGCATCAAGCGGTATACGAGCTTGAAAGGGACTGTTGTGCTGACCTGCTTGGGGTCTGGATACGTGAATGTCAACAAGAATGTGACATGATTGTTTATTATTTAATACTTGGAACTAAAAGTAAATCGCATCATTTGTAATTTGTTTTCGTTTGCATCGTGAAGATTTCATGAATGGGTGCACCCGGGAACAGGGATTGGACAAGAGCGAGAGGGATCCCCCACCATGCAACAAATGCCATTTCAAATAGTCGCAATTCAAACCATGGCAAAAAAACAAACAGGTCAAACATGACAGCTGCCAGTGCTGGAAAGGAAGCCACAGCAGACACTCTCACCTCCGACTACATTGCCAGCCAACACAAGGCGGTTGAAGAAATGCATACTGAAGCGCAACTCATTCTCAATAAGTTCCGCACACAAGCGGGTGGACTACTTCCATATCCTGACAAGCCGCTTCCCAGCACCTCTAGCGACATGACGGCTCTCGCACATCAAACCGTGTCTGGTCACGCGCGTATTGTGCAAGCGGGCGTCGCGGGCTTGACGATACACGCGAGGAACAACGCGGCGCTTGTGGAAATGGCAATGCAGGATTCAGACGCGGTTGCTGAGGAGTTGGTGGAACTGACACGTGACTCCATATGTAGGCAGGTCGCCGAGCAAGAAGTGGCGCGGATGGCGGCCCGAATGGAGGCGAGCGAGGCGCTGTGTGGGGTGCTTCTGGGTGGGTATCATAACCGGCAGAGTGAGTATGAGAAGGACGTACTTGCGGTTGTGGATGCGACTTTGCGGTCGGAAAGACACACTATCAAGCTGGTGGTGGATCGGTTTGATGAAAATTTCCGCGCATTGCGGCCGTTGTTTGATGGGACAAAACAATAGCGGTGACTTTTCCTTTTCTTCGATTGCCAGCCGTTGAATTTATCTAAAGTTCATAAATGCAATATCATCGAGAACATGTCATGAATCCCATCTTCGGGCCAAGCGAAATTTCCATCCAACTCAACTCATTCGGTTGAGATCTAGATATTCGCGCCTGGCAGAAACTGTAGCACACTTCGTTGTCTCATGAACCAACTTCTTCTCGGGTTTGATATATGGCGGGAGTGGGCGATTACTGTTTGCTGATTGATTTAATCTTTGGCAATAGAGGCTATTTCGAATGTCTATCAATCACTAAAAATCAATGTACCAATAAAATTAAATGAGCAATCTCCACAACTTGGGCTCATAAATAGCAGTGTGTCTTGGTCTTAGAATCAACCACTTAATGTCTTGCTCTGCTACTCAACAAGGTGTACTCGGTCAGGTCGGCAGCAC
>MU614724.1:0-45483 GCA_025201725.1 Chytriomyces sp. MP71
CCGGCCTCCGCCTGCGTTCGCGTCGCCGCGTCTGGCGCCACCGTGTGCGAAAACAGAGCAGACAGCGTCTTAACCATCGCGGCCATCTCTGCTTCAGATGCCATCTTCCTTGGTTGAATGTTGGCTTTAGTAGACGGCAGTTGGAGACAGGATCAATCAACCGCCAAAAAGAAAAAGGAGACTCTCGAACGGAAGTTGCCAATGATTACGTATACCCCGTAGTTTCTGTTCAGAAAAGATGGTTGGAATCATGAAGGAAGTGAGGCAAGAATGCTCCTCAAAAGACTTTCCATCGGATTGCGTCCACTGTGGACCCATCCGCGGCCACGTCAAGCACCGCATCCAGCAAGACCGTTCAAAGTATCACTGTTTACACTCGCGTGCGTAGGGTCCGCGAGTGTAGCAGCTTGGCTCGTAATTCCCTTCCCTCGCGTGCACCTGGATGGCGGGCACATCCATGCCCACAATCCAAGTACCAAGAACGGTGGCTGGTTCCTGTGGCGTTCATCAAAGGACGCAAACTCGGACGTTGCTTGTACCCACTGCGGATCTAATCCTGACGTGGACCGCCACAACTTTATCGCGGAAGCCGCTGACATTGTCCTCGAATCCGTCGTCAATATAACCGTGGAGACTGGTGACTGCAATTATGTCACCTTTAGATGGATGGGGCCGATCTGATATATGTTTCTTGAAACGCATCGTAGAGGTTCCCGACCTCTTCAACAAGCGGACACTCGTGAGCCGCGGTAGCGGGTTCTTTATCACGCGCGACGGCAAGATTCTCACGAATGCCCATGTTGTTGAAGACTACACATCTGGCAGCAAGATTCTCGTCACCACGAGTGACGGACGCGAATACGAAGCCTACATCCATGCTGTCGATTTTCTGTCAGACTTGGCCATTCTAAGCATAGTACCGGATAGTACGGATCTGGATCCTGTCTGGAAGGCGGTGCGATTGGGCAGCAGCCGGGAAATGAGGTTTTCCTTCACTGACGCGTCAAAACAAGCAACCAATTAACTCAAACCTACCTTACAAAAACAGAGCCGGTGAATGGGTTGTGAGCATCGGCAACCCCCTCGGCCTTGCGAACACGGTCACAGCGGGTATCATCAGCTCGCATCGCCGCAAGAACACGGACATTGGCCGCAGCGATAGCCGCGTCGAATACCTGCAGACTGATTGCGTGATCCACCCGGGCAGTAGCGGCGGCCCGCTCGTGAATCTGCGCGGCGAAGTTGTTGGCATCAACACGGTGCGCGCGGACAGCGAAGGGATCAGCTTCGCCATCAAGGTGGATCACTGTTTGGACATGATTGCGCAGCTTTTGAGTATGGGGAGAATTGTGAGGCCGTGGTTGGGGGTCGGGCTTGTGAGCTTGAATCCGTTTGTGTGGCAGCAGCTGAGGAGTCACAGTCCACCTGAGCTAAGACCGCGAGTGAAGGCTGGTGTGTTGGTGACGGGGATCACACCCGAGAGTCCGGCGGCGAGGGCGGGGTGTCGAGAGGGGGATGTGATCGTTGAAATTGAAGGACGAAGGGTAGAGAGCGCTTCCAAGCTGCTCAAGTTGCTGGGGTTACAGATTGACAAACCTGTACGTCTGTTGATCAAGAGGAATGAGGTGGATGGACGCGGTGAGTTCAAGTCGGTAGATATTCATGTGATTATCCAGCCGGAAGAATTCCCTGTCTAAGTGATTCTAGATAAATGAGAATCAAGAAGAATACGTTTGTATCGTTATGGTTGTGCTAAGGGAACTGAAGGGGGGGACTAACGCGTGTACCGTCTGAAAAGAAATCTACGCACCAAATCCATGTCCCGAGGAGGCGGCGCAGGCGGCTGTGAGTGGCTGCTTACTGATTGGAGGCATGTGGCTCACAGACTGAATGCGCACAGATGATCGGCATATCACCATTTTCTCGCCGGACGGCCACCTTTACCAGGTGAATTCGCTGAGGCTCGACCGCCGCAAACCCATACAAAGCCACTAACAACCAACAGGTCGAGTACGCCTTCAAAGCCATCACAAGCGCAGGCATCACCTCTGTGGCGCTTAAGGGCAAGGACTGCGCCGTGGTGTGCACCCAGAAGAAGGTCCCCGACAAGCTACTTGACCCGGCTTCCGTCACGCACATCTTCCAGCTCACGCCCAGTATCGGATGCGTTATGACTGGTCTAATTGGTATGGAGTGCTTCAATCACCCGCATGCGAGTGAAGGGAGCGAGGACGCGTGGGCTCACAAAAAATCCCAGCGGATGCCAGAGCACAGGTTGCTCGCGCTCGCATGGAGGCCGCGGAGTGGAAGTACAAGTTTGGCTACGAAATTCCCGTACATATGCTCGCGAAGCGCATCGCGAACCTTGCGCAGGTCTACACGCAGCACGCTGCCATGCGACCCTACGGCGTCTGTGAGTTCTTGTCCTTCATTTCATTTCGTTCTCGTTTGGGTATGCGAGCCTCTAACTTTGACCTGTTCCTTGGTCGCGCTCGACCTCAGCCATGATGCTTATAGCATATGATGACGAGGCCGGTCCGCAGGTATTCAAATGTGACCCAGCTGGCTACTTTGCTGGCTACAAGGGTACGAGCGCGGGAACCAAAGGACAGGAGGCCACGAACCACCTCGAAAAGAAGCTCAAAAAAGATCCTGTTCTGAGCACGGAGGAGACTGTCGAGGTGAAGATTCCCTCCTGCATTTAACACTGCGACGTGCAAGTGGAAGTATCTCATGCTCGTGTTTGTATTCTATCTCCCAAACTAGCTCGCCATCACAACCTTGAGCACAGTTCTCAGCATTGACTTTAAGCCTACCGACATTGAGATTGGCATTGTGACCAAAGAAGATCCTACATTCCGCGTCCTGTCTGTGGGCGAAATTGAGACACACATTACCCGTATTGTGGAGCGCGATTAAGTGGAGGCAGGGAATATTGCAACTTTGATGCCTCGGGTTTTGTCTACTCGTTCGAATTGTTAACCACTTCTCCCTATCTAAATAATGAAACCTTTATTCACCCTCTTCTCGTAATTTTTGCTTATACGAAGACTTTAGAAAGAAAACGCCGCCCTGGTATGCATCGCCGCCAGCTCGTGGGAAACAAACGCAGGCCCTTTCTCCTCCTCCGCCATTCCTTGTCGCTCTGTCGGCGTCGGTGCTGTAATGCAGGGTGTTTGCGGGGCGTGGCCGGATACGCACTGTGTAGTGTGCCTGGGGCTCATGCTATGTCGGTCCGGTGTATGTGTGTAGTAGTGAATTGGTCCTGGGTGGTCATGTTGCTGCTGCTCCTTCATAGCGTGATAAGGGAGGGGAAGGTAATGCGTACTTGAAGAAGCTGGATAAGGGTAGTTGTAGAGGAGTTGCGGGGTTGCATGTTGCGGGGCATAACCCTGTTGTGGAAGGTGTAGGGGAGAGACTTGTTGCTGGAATGGTGGTTTGGGGATCGCCAGAAGAGACTGCCTAAATGCAATACCAGTTGATGGCGCAATGGGAACCCCTTCATGATAGTGCAAATCTTCGGTTAATGAGGACCGAAATTGGCCGCGTTGCGTAAATTTTGGACGGTCATGATGATCAGGAAGTATTTGCTGTTGTTGACCCTGCCTATGCTGACTTGGTATATACTGACTTGACATATATTGACGTGGGATATACTGACTTGGGATATACTGACTTTGGGTACACTGACTTGGCATATAGTGACTTGGCATATGCTGACTGGTTATGGCTTGATATCCTCCACCTTCTTGCTTCACCATCAAATTCTCACCGAAACCGGCGCGTTTGGATTCTTGTTCGAACTTTCCTTGCGTCAAGATCTCGCCTACCTTAGGTGTGACCATCGGGTCGCTTCCTGTGGGCGTTCCATATTTGCTTGAGGTGCTTCCCGAGTCTTCATACTGTTCATTTTGCGTGCGTCTCTCTACCTGGGAAACTACATCTGCAGTGCCGACGTATCCAGCGCTGCGTGAAAAGGTGGCGAGGAGGCGGCTTTTTGTGGGTGTTTCAAGGCGGCTAGTGGCAGCGCGACCTGGTTTCAATGCGGGGGCTGGAGTCACGCGAAAATGATGGTAAACATCGCTACGGAAGTAATCTAATGGTATGAGGGTTTTGCACCCGTTCTCCGTCAGTTGTTTGACAAGGAGCTTCACGAAATAACTCAACATGAAATCACGCGATATCGGATACCGTCAGAGCCAACCATTGTAATGGTTCTCTTCGTAAGTCCATCAACGATGATTCTCGTGTTTGGCTTCAGCATCCGTTTATTGAAGGGTGCTTCCAGTCCGGAAATTACAGGTTCATTCGTTTCGTTTGGTTCAAGGGTGCGGTTGTTAACGCGGATCGACTCAACTTCTCTGTTCGTTTGATGGATACTTAGGAGTTTGTAATTAAGTTGGAAAGGGTTTAGGGTTAGACCAAACCTGTATATTAAGAATGGTCCAAACGCACGCGAGGGGCTCCATCGTTCGCCGTCCTGTCATGTTTTGTTCATTGAAATAGTTTTGATTGTGCCGGACGAGAACGTAAGAGTTAAGGTAAAGTGAAACATCAAAAAAAGGTAATAAGGTTGCTTCTAAAGAACTCACAGTCCAACGTGTCGAACGCCCTGACTTTTTCTCAATGAACACGATCACTGAACCTGAACGGATGGGTGCTCCTCGTGTGCCGTCGAACGCTCGGAGGGTGCCCTTGATGCAGGCTTCGATGAGAATTACTGCGTCACTGGGCGTATTGCAGAAACCGTAAAAGGTTTCAAAGGGTAGCAGCTGTTGCTTTGGTAGTCGCTCTGGGAGGAATGACATCGCTGTAAAACGTCTTTTGCCTTGACGGTGAAACAGGACAGGGATTGTCTCGCGAAGTTGAAGATTGTCTTCCTAAAAATCGGATTTAAAATTCTACAATCTTTGAGAGGTGGGGAAGACGAATTCTTTCTACAGAAAAGGTAATGGACATAATTATGCTAAAGCGCTTTACTTCCTCCACGGATCGAAACCAAAAAATACTTTCACACCTCTCTGAATGGGAAACCTCAACTTTATCGCGCAAGACAACACCAGCTAACCAATAAAACTGAAACCAACTTATTTTCCACTTTTCCCTTCCCAGCAGTCAGGTTGTGTAACATGCTACGCCAAATGAACAAGTCTGACAGAACTCAGAGAGATTCAGAGAGGAGTCAAACGGTCAGATGGTCCCGCTTTCTGCGCTTGAATCTGACCACGTGCATGTTGGGAAAGCCGATTGGTCACGTCTCCATTTCCTCCAACAGGCACATATCTCATCTGGGTATTGGTGACAGAAGGATGGAATTGTGATGTGGTCTGGTGCAGAAGATGAAAACCGTGTTGAGAGTAGTATCCAACATTCGGTGTCGGCTGATAAGAATGGTATTGCATAGCTCCATGTTGATGGAAAGCTTGTTCAAAGCTTAATGGGCTATAATGTTGTTGTGGCAGGGTTGGTTGGGAATAATATTGTTGCTGTTGGATGTTGTACTCAAAGGGTGTAGCGCGCTGGATTGCATGGCTCCCAGCTATCTTGTAGGGTATAAATCCTCCAGATGTATATTGGATAGCTTGGTAGTTTCCTGCTGTTTGGGAGGACGGGGCTTCCGGGCAGCTTGATGTTCCACTTTTTATCTGGTTTTGAAGGGCATGCATAGAGGGTAATGAATAACGATTGCCTCTTTGATTAGTTTGGCTTTGCTGATTCTGAGGCTGGAAGGATGCATATGGTTCCACGAAGGATGTCCTTGTCGCCGAAATTTCTTCCTTGACCTGAGGCTCCTTATCAGAGCGAAATCTTTTTAGATCACGTACGTTCGGCGCATGTTGCAGAATTTCTGCTGCACTCGCGGCTCCATCGACAGCTGGCGTCCCTGGACTATGCAGGTAAACTTCGTCATCCGTAACATTGTCATTTTTCATGCGTTTGCAAGTATCTGATCCCGTCCTTGGTTCTTGGTCTCCTTCATGGTGATTTGAAATCCCCACGAAACCCGCGTTGCGCGAAAAGGTGGCAAGCAAGCGACTTTGTGTGGGTGTTTCAAGTGGGTTCACGGGATGGCCTTGTCGAAACAACATGCCTTCACTTTCACCGAAAAGGTGATATACATCTTCGCGGAAATAGTCTGTTGAAATTCGAGTTAAGTGATGTACAATGAAGCTTAGGACTTGAACTCAACATGAAATCACGCGATATCGATTTCCATCAGACCCGGCCATTGTGATTGTCCTCTTGGTGAGCCCGCCGTTGACAATGCGAGTGTTTGGCTTTAACGTCCTTTTATTGAACGGTGCCTCTATCCCTTGAAAGATGGGCTCGTTTGTTTCATTCCCTTCCGTTATCTCATTGTTCACGCGCGTAGATTCAATTTCCCTGGTTAGATTTTTGATGAGGTTCGAAGGGTCCTTTGATGATGAGCACATCCGATTTCCAAACCTGTAGATCAAGAATGGCCCAAACGCACGCGAGGGACTCCAACGCTCGCCGTCCTAGTTTACATAGTTGAAGCGTTTCCGAGTTTAGTTTGGGGTTTTTTGGATGGTTTTAGGGGCAGGGTCCCCGTTAAACAAGGTCAACCAAACTCAACATGGCGATTAAAGACAAACTCACAGTCCAACGGGTTGATCGACCCGACTTGCCCTCACAGAATACAATTACAGACCCCGAGCGGATGGGTGATCCTCTCACACCATCAAAGGCCCGTAGAGTGCCCTTAATGCAGGCTTCGATAAGGATAACGGCGTCACTTGGCGTGTTGCAAAACCCATAAAAAGATTCGAAAGGCAAGAGTTTTTGTTGCGACATGGCTTGTATGTTGCGCAGATGAGGTTTTGAAAGTTGCTCTTGTTTTGACCCTCGCTCGAATTGTCAATAAAGTTTTCGTCAAAAATGTCTCAAACTTTATCTTGCCACTTTGGTTGAGCGATTCAGTCTGCATCCATAGCTACATTAAAATTGGGCCTAGAACTGTTCCAAGCAAATGCATGCCCCTCACGTTTATTGTGTGGGCCCCAACTTTATTTATAGATATTGAGTGTTAGTGATCATCCCAGAAGGTTACTGACGGTAATCGCATTGGCTTGAGGACCAAATTCCTTCCTATCCAGTTGAAAGAACATGTTCCTTGCCTGACAGTCCTCTACCAGCGCCCTCCAATCATCATTGTTGGACAGTGAAACTTCGCGACCCAAAATGTATAGAGAATTCTTGGCCTGAAGTTTCAACAACAGTGAGAACCAGAACTACAAATCATGAAATTGACCACATACTCTCGTTAAAGCCACATTCATACGTCGTTTATCTCTTAAGAAGCCAATGGCCTGGCCAAGGCCAGCACGAACCGTGGAGAGGATAATGATGTCTTTCTCCCGGCCTTGAAAAGCATCGATCTTCAAAACAATATCGCAATAAGACAACGATTCGATTTACCAAGAGGCCATACGCACCGTGTTAATGTCCACGTAGTCCAAGATGCTGGAACCAAAGCGTTCTTTGAACTTGTCTCGAATTTTTAGCATTTGCATACGATACGGGGTAATGACTGAACTCCAAACGATTACCAACGATGAGAATGGAAGTATTGAACATACCTCCAATACGGGATGCAAATGAGATGCCAGGGAAAGATGCGCACAATTTAGCCACAAAATTGACGCAGGCAGCTACCTCGTCAGGGTTATAGAGCGAGTGTCGCTCGCGCAACTCCCGACCCCATCCAATGTTGAGGAAGCGGTAAGCAGGATAGTTTGAATGGCCGTGCCAATCTGCGGTGCACTTTTTCTCCATGTCATCCGCATCAAGAAGCTTTGATGAATAGAACTGGGCAGATGGAAACACGCTGATGTCTGGATGCATACGATATTGAATGCTGCATTCACGGAGTTGGGATGCAAGGTTAGGCTCATGGGTTTGGGCAGGCTCCTGCGATGTAAAAACCAACCTCAACAAGCACACGCTGTCGCCATACATTCCCATGATTCTTTGAAAGAGGCTGTTTTCGTATCCATACTTCTTAGCTGTCGGAGAAAGAACTGTAGGTGGAAGTTGCATCGGGTCGCCGACCATGATGCACTTCTTCGCGCCGTATCGCAAGGGAATCAGTGAGCTAAGTTCTACAGATTGACAGGCTTCGTCAATGATGACAGTGGGGAACTCAAAGTTTTGCAGGGTGCTGACGATGTCATGTCCAGCACCAGAGAGTGTGGCCATACTGAAAGAGTAATAACACCGTTACAAACATACAAATATCAGCCTCAAACTCACATAACATCCGCCTCCAAAAGAACCGAGGCTTTGACTCGTGCCCTAATATGATCAGAACTGCCTTCCCGCTCAAGACGCTTTTGCTTCAAGGCCTTGAATTTTTCATCAACTGTCTTGAGCTTCTCCGTCATCCTGCCTATGGCCGCCTTGATCAGTTCCTGCTCCTTCACTCCAGAGGATTTTTGCTCCTTCTCCCGAAGGGCTTCTCGCTCCTTGTTCAGCTCGGCTTGGTGTTTTTCAAGTGCAACCCATTGGGAATTATCGGTCAGGTCCGTGTTGATCTTACGAAATTCGGAGTCATTGGCGAGATGCTCCTTGACGAGAGCCTCGATCGTCAAATCGCGAATATCCACTCCAATGCTATCTGAAGTTCCCAGGCGAACGATTTTGGGATTGAATTTGTTTCCTTGAGCATTTAAGATCCCCATCTTCAAACGTCGCACAATTTCATCGCAAGCTAACAGAGGAGTGTAAGGAGGAAAGGTCAGATTGCATACGCCCGGAATAAAGGAACACACAAACCGGCGTTAGATGGCGCGCAAATCAGCAAACGATTCTTCTTAGAACTACCAGGTGGCGCCCCTCGCGCAGGCTGAGCCGCGCCGCGACCGGTTGCTGATAAAGCGGCGCCTCCAGGCACTCTTATGCCGGCACCGCCACCAGGAGGTCGAATCGCAGTTCCTCCAGGCAGCCGAATGGCAGAACCGCCACCAGGTGGCTTAATAGCAGAGCCACTTCCGGGTGCAGTAATGGTGGTTGCCGCGCTTGTCAAGAGGGATCCGACAAGTGCCAAAATGGTCTTCGTCTTTCCGGTTCCAGGAGGACTGAGTTCAAAACACATAGCAAGTCGTCAGTTTGAAATTCAAAATCCAGTGAAACCGAATCTCACCCTTGAATCAAAACAAATCCGCTGGGTCGTTGAGTAGCAGTGGCAATTGCCTCTGCCTGCGGCCGGTTCGCACCAAAGATAGTCATAGCACGCTCGACACTCCCTTCCTTGACTTGGAATTTTTTCCTGAACAGAGGAGTAATTATCTCTTGGCATAGAGCAACCTTAGGTAACTGAAGCAAGGCCTCAAATTCACGCAGCACGGTCGTCATGGAGAACAACTTCGTGGCGGACCACTTGGAATTGTTGAAAAGAAGAGGCACGAGGGTATGGTTGTGTTTGAGAAAGACGCGAACAATATATGTACTTTCTCCTTTGCGAACAAACAGCTTCTGTACTTTTCCAAGGAACGCTTTGCGGTCAGCGGATGCGGTGTGAGAGTTTGATCCAGCCTGCTGGATATACACGATGTCCGACTCGGCAATGCGTTTCCTGTCTTCCACGAATGGCTGAGTAAATGTAATATCTGTCAAGTATCGCGAGATTAGCAAACCGCTTTTAAACCAGCAATACGTCGCAAACCATGAAACTCATCGAGCATAAGGCATTCCTCCAGCGTCCATGTAAAGTGCTTGCTGAAGTCCGTCTCCTCCACACTCGTTTTGAACTGCTCCCAACACTCCAACACAAGCAAGGGCTCAAATACGTTTCCATAATCATCTGTCCCCTCAAACCGTGCTGGAATCTGGCGCAACTCAAACGGAAAGTCCTGCGGAATCTCCCCCGTATCGTCAATCCGCCACCGCAAAAAGATTTTGAATAGTTCGTTGACATTGCGGATGCGTGTGGGCGCCTTGCGTTTGACGGGTTCTGGAGCCATGGCGGGCCTCTTTATGGGCTTGTCTACAACGTTCATATCGCTATCCAATACTTTGATCCCAGTGCTTGTCATTTTGCTGAAATCTGGCATTTCCGAGTCGCTCGAGTCAGCACGAGCAATAATCGCCGCAATATTGCGCTTCCGAATAGCTTCTTTCTGCAATCGTGTTTGCTCAGCAATGTGCTCCTGACGCAGCTGGGACAGTTTGGATACAGGTTGCTCGGCCTTGGAAAGCAAGTCTGGATGCATTTCCAACTTAGGAGCGGGTGCTGTAACGATGCCACGTGCGTCAGCTGGAGAAACGAAAGGCAAATATTCTTCAACCTTACCCTTTTTGACAGGAGCAGCAGCAGTCGTACCACCTGCCTTCATGAATTTGGCAGCTGGCAAGTCCCCATCCTCCACCTTCCTTCGCGGTACAGTCACCCCCGCAGTCTCCCCGACCCTCAAAAAGGAATCCAACTTCTGCTGCATGCCTCCAGCCTTCCTTTCCACAGCTGCTTTCTCCAACTTAGCCTTCATCACATCCATTTTTTCATACAGCGTGCGCACCCACGTGTCCAACGAGCCGCGCTGCACCTCCGTCAATCGACTCTTGATACTTCCATTCGCATAACTCAGGATGCTCTCCATGAGCTTATCGTCAATGACGTAATTGAGCTTCTCTGCCACGCGCAGATGCTCCACTGTCACGTCCACAGCCTCCTGCCGGATCCCGTCGTCCAGCACACGGTACCACTGGAAGATGCTATAGCAGGTCGCCATGTAGACATTCTGCGCGCTACCAGTGAGAGCGTCGCTCGTGAGGACATTGAAGTTGGTCAGAAGCGTGCGGACGAGCGCGAACGCGGTCCCCAGAATGCCTTTAATGTCTTTTTTGATGCTGAGGTCCTCTTTGGCCCACTTAGCACTGGACTGGAGAATGGCGCTAAGGAAGGGCCAGGCTTTTATCCAGAGGTCTGGTTTGTAATCATTGAAGCGGTAACTTTCGTCGCTCGTGAAGGCGAGGGTGTACAAATTTTTGAGAAGGGTTTGGATGCGGTCCGCACAGCCGAGAAGGGGTGGTCCCGACGGCATGGTGCAAAGGTCACGAAATATGTTGAGGATGTTCATGACGGATTCAGTAAGGTCCCTTTCTTGCCCTTGCGTGATATATTCGAGCATGGGCAGATAGCTACAAAAAGGGGGGCGCTTAGAAGGAAACAGACAACTGATGAACTCACCTATCCGTTCCAGACATTTTGAACAATATCTGCCTTGACAGCACTGCAATTTCATCACTACGACATACCAGACAATACAGCAAGTCCACCTTGGACACAACCGCAGCACTATTCCCCAAATTACGATGCACCACAAACCACACACTGCTCAAGGCCCGATTGAAAGCATCAACATACGCCCGCTGCTCACCACTCCACGCCGCCGCCTTCGCCCCTTCCAAATTGACCCGATCCAGCAAAAATACGCGCCGAAACAGGCGCAATACGTGCCGCACGAGCCCCGGCCGCTCGCCGCCCGCCGCAACCAGACGCCGCCAAGTCTCGGCGCACACGAGCGGCGCGGCTGGTGACGCAGCGGTGTCGTTTCCCATGCAGTCGCGATATATGTCCTGGAACGCAGTCTCGAGGGCATCCACGTCGCTGTCCAGCTGCTCCGCAACCGCATTCGCAAGGGCGGCCTCGGCGTCGTCGGGCGGGGCGCGTAAGCATGCGGCAAGGAGACGATCGAGGGTAAGTTTGCCGAGGGAGGTTATGTAATTGGAGCGGTGTAGGAGCGGGGTGAGGGCGAAGCGGGCAAATTCTACCTGTGCGTTCGAGGTCCAGGAGTCGCTTGCGGTAAGAGCAGCGAGGAGAAGGTGTTCGGAGGCGTCGCTGGAGTCGCTGCTGAGGGAGGTGACAGCCGCGAGAAGGGAAGGGATCCAAGAGAATAGTGCGTTCCAAGTATCGGAAACGTTGGTAGTGGTAGTTGCTGCAGCATCGTCGAGCCAGAGGTTAGTGCTAACAACCATTTGAAAGTGAGGGCTCGCGACAATAAGGCACCAGGTTTGACTGCAAGACTCGAGGGTCATGGAGGCACTTGTGGGAAACACTTCGCGAATCTTGCTGAACACAGCGAGTACGTGTGGAAACTGTGGAAGGGTACCGCTTGACGAAAGGGATTCCGTGACAAAGTTATCAAAGTGCGGGAAATGGTCGAGAAGGGTAACAATCCCGTCGCCTGTGAAGCAGAAGATGACACATGCAAGACATTGCCACAAGACGATTGGGTCTTTTGAAATATTGTAATTTGACGTAATCGGGGGCTGCTCGTCTTGCATTTGATCAGAAGGGCCAGAAACATGAATAAGCAATGAAATGAATTCGTCCAGCACAGTCCGGATCGCAGAAACGGTTGCCGTTGTGGTAAACATAGCAGGCTCCATTTGAGCCATGGAGTTGATTGCCCAGCTTCTCACTGCATCGTTGCTGTGGCAGGCGAGAACCAAGATGCCTGGCAACAGGCCAGTCTTGAGCTTGAGCACTTTTTCGCGTTGGCAGTCAATGAGAGCGGCAGAAAAAGCAGCATCAAGAACGTTATCATGCAGGCAGATAGGATACTTGAGAATCTCGAATGCGAGCGACTGGTTGATCCAATGGGTTGGTGTTTCGTCAGGGTGAAAAAGTGAATCCAAGTACTCACGCTGAACGCGCGCCTCTTTTCCCTGTCTGAAGTGAACTGACTTAGCCTATGCAAGTCACGTGCGAGCCTGTCCACGATGCGCCGCATGAGAGCGTTCGCGTCCTCGCGTCCGGCACTCGCCCAGAAGGAGTGGACCGCGTGTATCCCGGCGCAGCAGTCTGCGCAGTCAGCGAGCGCACGCTCGATCTCGTCAGCTCGCGAGCCGACGCGTGCGTACTCTTCCAAAACCCTGTTGAGACCACCGCTGTCCTCGACTTCTGCAGTATCCGCGACCTCAGCCAGAGCCTGGTCGCTACTCGGGCTCTTACCACCTACACCTCCACCGTGCAGCAATGAGTGCATCTCCTCCGTCTCGTTCTGGCCACCCTCCGGCACGAGCACTGGCGCTTCCATCGCGGCCTCCGCATCCCTCCTGTCCTCGTTTTCCACTTTCGTGTCCTTCTCAATCGCCATCGTCGTCGTTGCCATGTTGTGTTCTCCAAGCACCTGGGGCATAATCGGTTCGCTGGGCACCGGGGATTCAGCGGCCCTTCTTTGATGACGCCAGTCTGACGCGGTGCGAAACCAAAAAAAAGAATAACTGGCTTTTGAGGGGAAAAGGCCCGACTTCCCCACCCGACACTTCGTCTCATTCTTGCAAACTTTTAACTCACGGCACTTCAACCCTTGCCTCAAGACGTCAAAAGCGGTCAAAAAGAGACGATGGAATTTCCAGTGCCTCCAACGACACCAACAGCGGACGCGGACGCGGCAGCGCTGGACCCAGCCTCTCTGCGGTGCGTGTCGGCGATCGGGGCGTGGTCGGTGTCGTCGTACAAGCGTGGGTTCGAAGTGCACTGTCTGCGCGACAACTCGGTTGACACGTACTGGCAGTCGGACGGTATTAAATGAAGCTCAAATGAATGAGATAAAAATATTGGTGATAAAGTTGCTGAAAACAGGGCCGCAGCCCCACTTCATCAACATCCAATTCAACAAGAAGACCCAGCTGCAGCTACTCCGCATTTACCTCGACTATCGCCAGGACGAGAGCTACTGTCCCAGCAAGATCTCAGTCCGCGCTGGTTCCACAATGCAGGACGTGCAGGAGCTACATCGCCTTGACCTCGACGGTGCGTGGGTGCGTCCTACGTTCGAACCCAGGCGGCGGCAATCTCAAATGCAATGTCAGCAGAACCAAGCGGCTGGATCTCAGTCGATCTACGGGACGAAACAACGGGACATCCCTTGCACGCGCATCTAGTGCAAATTGCAATCTTGTGCAACCATCAGAACGGAAAGGACACCCACATCCGGTACGCAAATTAACTCACGAATTTCAGCCCCTTCATCGAACCAAATGATAAATTGGCAAACAGGCAAGTGCAACTGTTTGCTCCACTCAAAAATTGTGTTTTGGAGGACATACCATTCTCCACCACAGACTTTCTCATGTACGTTGCGCTTGAAGTGGTTGTTGACGCGTTTCTCAACTGTTGTTCTGCTTCAGGTATTCAACGCTTCGGTAAACGCTGTTGTAAACATAATTGAATGAGATTCGTTCCTATTTTTGGCTGCTTGAATATGGATCAACATTATTTTGCATGCAATCAGTCTATTTTTCACTTGATATGGTTTCGTTCAAAGGCAATGCATCAAAAGACAGTAGCTTCCTGCACAAGGAGCCAGGCACTTGATGCAAATGGTACCGACTCGACAAAAACGCCGTACTCGAAGCAAACGTTTCTAGCAACATTTTCCACACAATCTCATCCGTGGACCCTGTTCCCCGCATCTGCGTCCCCTCATCCCCGTATAAGGCGTCCAAGTCCCGCACCATCTTGGCGATCTCCAAGGCGGCCCGCCTGTGCACCCAGAACGCGCCCGCACGCGTGCCAGCGCAGTCCCAATATACGCCTAGCGAGGCGGTGTATGCACGCACGCGCTGCGCGTGTAGCGCGAGGGTGTGCTTGCGCGTGCTGACGACCGCGTACTGGTCCAGCACGAGGACCCAGGTGACGCGCGGGGTGGTCTGGAGGAGCTGCCAGGAAATATGGCGCAAGGCGGTGAGGAGTGCGGGTGCGTTTTTGGCGGCGTATGTGTCAGGGAGAGTACGTTGGTCAATGTATATGGCTTGTGCGTACAAGTCGGCTAGTTGTTGTCGGTGCTGCATCTCCATTTCATAATTGTGTGGTAGGTCTGTGAGATCCCGAATGAGAAAGAAGAGGGCTATGTTGTCAAACATGGCTCCACTTTTGCGCACGGCTGTCCAATCTGTAAAGTTGCCGTCCGGAACCACTGGTAATAGGAGGCGAGAGTTAAGTTGATCCATCTGGAACTTACGCGCTGAATACATAGCCTTTTGCCAGAACGGATAAGACGCGGCGAAGGGTCGCAGCCAAAATTTGTGGTGCATCCCCACTTGTTTGCCATCGTCCAAGCTGGCCTTCATCCATGTCTGCATGAAATTGTACGTGCCGGGAATCTTGGTATACGACGCAGTCACGTTCTTCCAATAGAAGTCGAGCAATTTTTGATCCGGAAACTCTGTCCAATCTTGTCTCTCGATCAGATTTATGAGCCCACGGTAATGCTCGAGCGCAGGCCTGAAGAGGAAAAGTCCTGAATTGATTGTTTTTTGACAGCAGTCCTGCGCTGCACCAAAGAAGGGCTTGCCCCTGCACGACGCGTTGCGATCGTGCGCCTCTATGAAATCCCACAGCTCCGCCACCGGGTTTCGCCTCAAAAACAGGAAATCTACATCCACAAAGAGGATCGAGTCGTAGAGGCCTTCCAGACGCCACATTTGGAACTTGGTGAACACGTCCTGATACGCGTCCTCCTTCGCCTTCAGCCGGATGATGCTAATTGGAGGCACGAAGATCAAGCGCGCGCCCATCTCGAGCAAGCCTGCGCGCACGTGGACTGGAACCTGCGGCGTGATCATGACAACAAACTCAAAGGCCCGCGCTTGCGCGGGAGTGAATCGCGTGTCGTTGAAATGGAGGAACATGAAAGTCTGCAGGATTGCGTTCGCGCTGTAAAAGTCGAGAGCGTCCGGGTCTGAGGAGCCAGAGGTGAGCAGAGTCATCACAGCGCGGGGCTTGATGGGCCGGCTTGCTGCCGAGGGCAGCAAGAGGAAGTCTGCATCCTAATCGATAACATTCTCAGCCATTGAATGATTCGCCACATGACAGAGGAGAGGGTTTCTTACAAGGCCAGGCGGCCGGGCCGCATCCGACTGCAAGTCCTCGAATGCGTGAACAGGACTCGTCGAGGGCGATATCGATGCAGACAGGACTACATCAGAATCTCGTAATGAAACGTTTAGGAGGCTGTACGCTAGGAGGCAGATGCAGATGGCGATGGCAACCAGCACTTTCAATCGCCTTGGTGACGACATCCTGTTCAAACCAAGTAGAATCCAACTTCGCGCCTGATCCTTACTACCGCGCCGTCCCTGGCATTACAATCACACAATGAAAAAGTATTAATCAGGGCAAGTAAAACACGAGTTGTCTTTCTCACATAATCGAACAGCTGTTCATTCCTATACTACCAACCGCTCCATTAATTCATTGTTCACGTGACTGTGTCACAGTCTATTCCTTGCTTGGTTTTGTAAAGTGCAGAACAATGTAATGACATTGGATGCAAGAAGAAAAATAAGCATTTTGTGCCACCAAAGTCAACCAAGATTGCTGATTGATCAAACACAAACATCATTGCGCAGAGAATATCTGTGAGTGCATGGCACCCAAGAAGTTAACTTGCTTGCTTTGGCAGGAGGATATTTTGTAGCCTCTCATTTCACTAGATTGACAGCCTCCACAGTGCTGCAGGGTACCCTACATTCTGGCTGGTTGTTCCAGCTTAAGATTGCCTTTTGTTGCAAAATTCCATAAGGCAGTTGGGAAAACCGACTGTCAGCTCCAAATTCAAAAAATTTATCCGCCGAAGCGGCATCCACTCAAGTTAAGCGTGTCATCCTTGCACAGGGAGCCATGCTAATCTTCTCTGTATCGTTCCAATTTTCATATGTGTCACGTCGCAACCCCGAAGGGAAGGACGGACAATAATCAGTAACGGTCGCTTGAATATAAAGAAACTGCGCATTTGTTGGGGGCACAATTTAGGGGCTACCTTGTCAGCGGCGCCCACCCTCTGCAACCCAGCACACCTGCATGGAAAGACTGAGCAGAGGGGTGGGCTGGATGCCTCAAAATCCGGACCAAAGAGTGAACCATTTATCTGAGACTCGGAGCACGGCATGAATCCGTGATTGAACAGAGACCGGAGAAGGAGGCCATAGTTTTCTTTTCTCATATTTAGATAGCTTCAAGTATATGCTGGTACCTCGTTGTCGTGCGATCATGAGACTGTTTTCTGTTCTACCGGATGCATGACGCCTGGACCATGCCCGTAACACGTTCACATGTGCTCTCTCAGGTCTTGTGCGTTATTAAATGCTGCAGAGGTTTCATCGGCGTATTGAACATTTGCAGCTGTCAACGAGGCGAATCATTTATCTCGCATGAGCCAAGGCGGCGGGACAGCCTCCTCTTGGTTCGCAACCGCCGGTTCATCAGCACTCTCGTCCGGCCTCGGCGTCCTCTCTTCGATTGTAAATGAAGTTGCGGGCAGCGATGCGGAGCGCGAAGGTTGGAGCCGATGAACGTATGACTTCGGAGGAAGCTAACGCTCTACTTCCCTCTAGAGTTTGAGCGTATGCAAAAAGAGGTTCGATTGCCAGTTGATTCATGCTCATTTGGCTTCTTATCTGTTTGAGCCGTGGCGTGGATTGGTGCCGGAGGCAACCAAGTTCCTGCCCGACCAACACACTTTCGCTACAATCATCTGTCAAAGTACTCACCTGAAACCAACAGATGGAGGCGCGCGCACAGCGCATTGCAGACCTTGAGAAGCAGGTGGTCGCGCTTCAGGGCGAGGGCGAGCTCGCGGCCTCAAACACCGCACTCAAGGAAAAACTCGCGCGATCCGTGGCTTACTTGAAGCCGATTGTTGAAGAAAACAAGGTCCTGAAGGCCCAGCTTCAGGCCCAGCAGGTTCGTGCCTCGTTGCTGAAAACTGATCCAACGACCCCAGTCAAACCTCCTCATGCCCTGCAGGCTACCGAGCCACAGTCAATTGGTTCCGAAGTTAGCGAGCTTAATGCGCAGGTTGCATCGTTGCAGGAAGCCCTGGCTGCTTCCCATGCAGACAACAGGGCTCTCAAAATCAGCAATGAAAGTCTGCACGAATCGCTGCGAAAGTCACAGCTCACGATTGATGCTCTCAATCAGGGCTTTTCGCAGCAGCAATCAAATTCGCCGACTTTGGGTAGTGAAAGGAGAAACAAGGTCAAATCCAATAATGCTGCTCCTTCGACGTCTGAAGTGACTCTACATGTTGAAATGCTCGAAGCGGATAACACTGCTCTCAAACAAGATATACAGTCACACCTCGACTCAATCTCGCGTCTGCAGTCTGATCGAGACACACTCAACCAGCAACTCGCACTTGGGTCGCGTTCTGTCGATGAATTGAAGCTAGAAGTCTCGCTGCTCATCGAGGAAAACGGAGCCCTGAAAAGTCTGCTGGATACGCGACAGGCAGAGTTTGCGAATTTGAAGGAGGAGACTCGATGCGCCAAGGATGAAATGTCGCGCGCATGTGCGGATCTTGATCGGGTAAAGCGAGAGCTGGAAGTTGAGCATGACCAAGCGAATCAGCTACGCAAACAAGTTTTAAGTCTTGAAGAACATCTGGCTCTGGCTGCGCGCAACAGCCAAGAAAAGCAACATAGTGCCGAAATAGCGCAACTTGAAAAAGAGCGCGAAATTCAAGCAGCCTCTCTCGCTCAGACTCAAGACAAAGTGAACAAACTCGCCTCAAAACTCAGACAAACCCTCGCAGACAACAAAGCCTTGCAATCGCAACTGAAATCTCTGAACGAAGCAGCTTCCGCTATCTCTGTCTCCACGAACCCGAACCCCTATCAGCTTGAACTGATCTCTCTAAAAGCTCAACACGAATCTCTAATATCCGACCACAAATCATTGAAATCTGCCAACTCTCACCTCAATCAGGTTCTCTCCGCCGCACAGGGAAAAGAGTCTACTCTGCTCGTTGACCTTGATACTGCCAACGAGGCCATCAACTCACTGTCAGACAAACTCAAATCAACCACCGATCAGTTCAAGTCCCTGCAAGACGACTATGAGTTTCTCAAAGCCGAGCTGGAGAGCGGAGCCACGGTGCAAGCAGTAACATCCAGCGCATTAGCCGCGAGCGAGTCCGTCAATGCAGACTTGCATGCACAAGTCTCTAGACTCGATAAGGTGCATATAGAGTTAGAATCTGAAAGCGACCGGCTCCAGCAAGACGTGGCATTTGCCCGCAAAAGTTCTTCATCAGCCAATACAAACGAACATGTAGTCTCATCCCTTATATCCGAGCGTGATTCTCTCACAGCTCGAGTCTCGGACCTTGGAACACGCCTCGCCGACGCCGGAGCAGCTATCCCTCAATTGGAATTTAAAATCACCGACCTTGAATCTAAGCTCACAGCAACCACCATGTTGCTCGACGAAGCACGCACGCAGCTCGCCGACGCATGTCTTCACGCAGCCGGTCAAGACGAAACTATAGCCTCTATTCAAGCCGCTCTGGAAGAATCATCTCAGGGAAGGGGCCTTTCATCTGTTCCAACACGAACACACAATGTTGAGGTGATAGCAGAATGCAACACACATTTGCAGGAGATTGCGCAGTTGCAGCTAGAAAAGCTGGAGACTGTGCGGATGCTGGAGGACACTCGTTGTGAACTTTCGAATACGCAAGGTTTGCTGGAGGAAACTCGAGCTTGGTTGCATGCTGCACGTGACGAATCGATGCAGACCCAGCAATCCCTCATGGAACAGCAGGCAGCCGCTGCGGATACTCAAAAGTTACTCGCAGATGCGCAGAAAGCACTCGAAGATACTCAAGCATCGCTTGACTCGAAAGCGGCACTGAAACTTGAGGAGGTCGCGCATATGGAGCAAGTGGATAAGGTAAACCACTTTCGGAACTTCGAGAATGCGCTGACAACTCAAGTGGATGATTTAAAGCAGGCTGTAGTAGCAGAAAAGAATGCATTAAGTACACTTGTGGATGAAGTGGAGGCTGTGTTGGTGGAACTTTCCGCAGGCATGGTGGAAGCGGTTGATTTGGATTCACAAACCGCGATCCCTTTGAGTCTCAAGGCAAGTTTGAATAACGTGAAGCGTGTAGTTGCTGCGGCTAGAGCCGTGCCTGTCGCGGAAAGCGTGAAAGCTGGTTTGTTCTTCCGTTTTTGGGCTGGTTAATCAATTTATAATTGTTACTTTTTAGAATATGAGCAAATTTTGGTTGACCTCAACACTGAGCTTGAGGAAAAGAATCGCGCAATGTACGAGTTGCAAATGGTGAACGACGCTGTGACCGCAGAGAAGGATCGCATTCAGGAAGAACATAGTATGCTGATGGAGAAACTCAAGACTTTCAGGGATACCGTGGGTCCGAAGCTGCAGGAGGAGATGGTTCGTGTTTACTTTACTCTCACTTGGACACCTTGCTTACACATAATCTGCCATTCAAGGATACAAACAAAACTCTTCGTATGCATGTGGAATCCCTAACCCAACAGATTGCAGACCTGACAGACGAAAAGACTCTACTTAAATCTCAAATAAGCGAACTTACTACACTCAACTCAACGCAGCAATGCGTTGGACGCATCGAAGATTCGGCATCACTGCAAGAAGAACTGTCAGCGCTGCAAGTCGAGCATGAGAAAGTAACGCGCAAACTGGCAGGCCTACAACATCACATGGCGGAATCGGAGGATATTTTCACGCAGGATCTCCTCAAAGCGCAGAGTACGGTGGATGAATACAAAATGCAGCTAGAGGCACTGGAGCGTGAACGAGAAACGTGGGAAGCTATGGCGAGTGAAAGTGCCGGCGCTGTTAATGCCGCCGAGCTCGCCGCCGCAGAAGCTTGCCAGGATGCCGAAGAGGCCCGAGCACAGCTGGAGGAAGCTGTGCGTGGCCGGGAACGCGACTTGATTAGTTTAGGAAACTTGCAGAGTGTATTGGAGGAATTTCAGGCTTGTGAGTTGTCGACTTTATCAGGCTTGAGCTCACATTTCTGACTCCTTTCTCCTTTTCAACAGCAAAACAATCCGAAATTGATAGAGCAATCGAATCCATTACAAAGCAACTTCACCATGCAAAAGTTACCCTCGAAGAATACCGGCGACGAGCGACCGAAGCTGAGGAAAAGTTGCAAAGCGTTGACTTGGATGCACCCAGCTCTGAATCACTAGAAACTCAATTGCTTGAGCGGAATCTTGAAATCGGGAAATTGCGCGGAAAAAGTTAGCCCTTCTTATTCTTCTTACTTGAGTCCAGCCTTGAGTCTGACACATGAAATCACGGAATATGCAGTTATTTCCCTCGAAACTTACCTTTCCGAGGCAATCCGTCGTGCGGCAAGCGCAGACAACCAAGTCGACCGACGCCTTATCTCCAACCTCATTGTGCAGTTCATGGCAACTCAACGCGGTGACCCCAAGCGTTTCGAAATGCTGAGTGTGATAGCGTCAGTCTTGAAGCTAAACGACGAGGACAAAGTCAAAATAGGTTTGTTGCGGCGAGTCGGAGGTGGTGGGGCTGGCATCGGGGATAAGGGCATCAACAGCCCGAGGAGTCCAGTTGGCGAAAGCATGACAGACCTTTGGATCTCGTTCTTGATCAAAGAGGCGGGTACTGAGGGCAAAGAGGCGGCCGCATCAAACGGCAGTGGAGAAAACGCAGCAATGATGCAGACACCAGCATCTGTGGCTGCTACACCCTTGGGCATTGGAAAGGAACTGCCGAAACGACCAAGTAGTGCAATGTTCTTCGGCAGTTGGGGTGGAAGCGGAGGCGAAAAGAAAGCATAATCTTATGTGCTATGCAAGGAAATAAATCAATGCTGATATGGCCAACGGGAGCTCCAGCTTAGTCTATCCAACAACTGACGGGATAATGAAGAGCTGCTGGTCCCAGCTAGGATGCGCAGGAGTATCGTTTACTTACGGTTGCAGGGTAGGATATAGCGTTAAGACATTCACTCCCTATACAGGAAAGATTTCTAAGAGTACGAAGTGCAAGGGTACGGGCAATACTGGCAATGGAAACATGTGACGGACAGTGTGCAAGTTTGTAGCGCCGGGGACAGGTGTAGCATCACCCTCACGCATTCGCACTCGGTATCAAGTTCTCATGAATTTCACTTCTCAATTCCGTTGAGCTTCGGTGTGGAGACTGACTCTTTTGAATCATCCGTTCAGGCAACACTTGGTCCTTTCCATCCTCGGAATCCTCCACTAGCTCCAGCTCTTATTCTGACTCGGTTGATGGACCCGTGACTTACAACGTTGCATTCTATCCCACCGTTACACAATCAGTTAGTTACCACTCAGAGTGGTGTCGGAACTATGCGACGTATCCTACAACAACGATCCTATTGACGGAGTAATCATACACCCAAAGACCTACCCAGACGGTACAACCGTTGGAACCGTTACGAAATGTTACGTCGATCACGGAAGCAGCCAATGCACACGTATTTTCTACCGATTGTCTTACTTCGCAACAACAGCGGGCGCAAGAAGTTCAAGGTGACGGAAAAAAAGGCTCACACATTATCTGGAACAACTGCGACTCAAGCATTGGTAGCTAAAAGTGGAAGCTTCAACCTGATGGATAAGTACTAAGTAGTCTTGGACTCTCTGTTGATACCAGCCATAACGGAAAGGAAGATCAGTTGCTTTGTCATGGAATCGT
Source organism: Chytriomyces sp. MP71 (assembly GCA_025201725.1). Lineage (NCBI taxonomy): Eukaryota > Fungi > Chytridiomycota > Chytridiomycetes > Chytridiales > Chytriomycetaceae > Chytriomyces > Chytriomyces sp. MP71. The sequence goes on from MU614724.1 coordinate 22,499, forward strand.
GTAACTAGTGGTGCTTGGACAGCTGATTTACTTCGCGCATTGGTGACTCAAAGGATCATTGGAGCCGACGAAGACATTACCGAAAGATACTCGGAATTGGCTGGCCTGGAACTGAACAAACTGGTCGATCATTTTTCGAATATACGTCCAATTGGTCGAGATGGTTGGGGTGGGGTCCATGTCATGGTCATTTTTCCAGAGATTCTCGGAATCGATAAACATTTCCGACAATGATGGAAGCACGTTTTTGTTTCATTTGTGTTCTTTTAATTTCTCTTCTTTCAGTCCACCAGTCGTCCCGTCATCCTGAATATCAGTAAACTATTGGTACTGCTCCTTGTCGAATAGATGTTGCGTTTAGTGGTGGAAATTATTTTCAGGCGATTGTCCCGCGAATCAATGACCACGCTGTGCCGCAGCCATTCAGTTGGGATGACAGTGATGATGAAGGATCAAACTACAATACATAATCTAGTGAAGAATCTATTGATGAAGAGTTTTACTCTCAATCTTCGGATTTTGCTCGGATGATGAATCGACCAGACACATGACCTTCCATATCGGAAACATATAAAAGCTGGCTAATTCTCTTTTACCTTTCTTGTTTCTTTCTCAAATACAACACAGATGGCTCTGGATCCGTTGTAAGTGAAATTTTCAAAAACGTTATTTGTTGTTTAACGCGTTATTTTTAGAATCCGTTGATTTCCTTCGACGCGTCCCTTTGGGCCAAAAGATTCTCAGCTTGGGCTGATGAAAATGGCCGATTGAATATTTGGTGTCCGCCATTTGAAACTTTCAATCTCAACATCCAACAAAACGTGGGTTGAAATACCCAGGATTTCCTAGTTCTGTTGACGGGATTCGTATGAAACTGGAATGGTTGTTTGAGACTGGAGAGGAATGCCCTGAATGCTTATTGTAACAAGCAACAATGGATACCCTGCCTTGGCCGTGAAATTATCAGAAACCATGTTGACTTGAATCCAGAGGTTGTTTCTCATTCCCCTTTTGAATTCCGATTTGAATTCTAACGGATTTCTGCTTGGAATTTACATTTGCTTCTTGTGGATTCTTTCATCAGGTAATCTAGTTTATTGAGTCCTTGCCTTTATGTTGAATATATTTCTGAAATTCCTTTCTATTAAATAGAACAATCCCATTGTGAGTAATTCTGTTGTTGATTTCTGTTTCGAATGCTAACGGATAGTTCATTGATTTCCCGTGGATTCTTTCATCAGGTTTTTTGTATAGATTGCTTGCCATATTGTTGAATTCATTACTGACTTTACTCAGAACCTCGAAAAGGATGCCAAAGAAAATCGTAAACTTCAAAAATTGGAGGAATCTCTGCCTCCATGAGAATATGAAGCTGCAGTGGCCAACATTATTGTGGGTGGAACTCACACAATTTGAAGGTTCTTGTGTGCCTGTGCTTTACATGAAACTAACTGAGAGATATTCTATATAGGGCAACAGACGCGAGTCGAAGCACATCAGCCAGCGCAAGTGGAAGGAGACGTTAAGGCACGCAGAAATGGGATTCCTGCCCCAGATCGTCGTTACGCCAAGCTCCTTTTCGATTGTGCCCCTGACTTGAGGCAGTTTATCGATCACAACCCACAACTGGTCTCAGCTCTTTCAATCCTTCCAGTGTGGTATCTGTTGACACCGTTGCCAAAAACCGTTTTCCCCAAGGGGTCGATCTGCTCACAGTTTCTATTCATACTCACACAAGTCCAAAACTTGGTTCTTTGCGTACAAGAAAGGCAATGGATGGCAGGTCAACCGGTGGTGAGCTGGTAATGGAATTATTGTTTGCCTTCCCAAGCTCACAGTTGAACACTTTTAGATCCAAAGTCGTTCCAGAACTCTGCGTTTACCATTTCAAAGACCCATCACACTGAACGCGAAGCATGAGACTTTATCTTGAGTTTGTGGATGGGTGGTGTTGGGATTTGAAGCAAATGATGAGCTTCGTCTGAACTCGTGGCTAAGATCTGCTGGAATTCCAGAAGTTCTTGGTAAGTATGGGGATATTATATTGAAGTCATTGACAGGATTTGGGACGCGGAATAATATGCTCGCGCACAGAGCACTATCAATCTTCGGCTAGCATGGCATTGTCAGAACTCCGAACTTGGTTTTCACTAGCATTGCGACGCGACTCTTCGAAAATGGAGGAAATTCCAACCACCCAATCCCGTGTGATATATCGGAGGCTGTCGCAGCAGCCTATCAGCGACCCGACAGTTGATGCCATGAGACTATTCAACGTTTTCTACTGTATTTACGAAATGTTGTTGCGATATGAGGAAACAGGAGTGGATGAGACCTTTTCTACTGTATTTACGAAGTGTTGTTGCGATATGAGGAAGTAGGAGTGGATGAGAGAGATAATTGAAGGGACTGTCGGAGATGGTTATATGGATGTGGTTTGCTGATGTTTATCTTGATTGGTGGTGTTGCTTTATTTTCGCGTAAACACTAAACCCCTTGAAAGATCCCTAATGAGACTCGTTCAAATACTGATCCTCTTTCCATTATTGCCCTCTTACTATTGTTAGAAGTGCTTTTTGGAACTTGCGATTGATTTCGATAAAGTAGAATATTGCTTGTGGGTGATGTAAAAAATCTGATTGGTCAAAAATTTCTAATTTTCATTTTTATTTATTTTTATTTGATACTGTGAGATAGTATTTCTCAAATGACATCACAGTGTATACTAAAATTGACAAGGACATTTTTCAAGTATCAAGGAAACCAAAACATCAACACACCATAATACTATTCCAATCTATTGGCAAGTTATTGACAACAGCAACATGCTATTACATCAATTGGCAATGAAACTGGGGGTTAATGTTGTTCGATAGACGACTGACTCTGTTGTCCTTGAAGGTGGAGATGACCTTAAATGCTTGCCCGTAATTGGAAATTATCATACAGAGCCTGTGGAAAAAACATAATGTTTAAAGTTACTCCGAGGTTTATGAGTAAGTATATGAATGGATAAATAGTCACAATCTACTAGATTTGTGAATAATACAGGTAAGGCAGGCTGTGGAAAGTCAACAGAATTGAATAATACTGAACAAACACTTAAAAAGGATACATATGTCAAGTTGGCAAGTACAAACAAGGCAGCAAGACTTATCAACGGACAAACCGTTCACCATTTCTTTCACATTGACAATAACGGCAAATGCGACATGAATGAAGCAGTGAAGATTGCGAAAAAAGATCAATGCATTTTCATTGATGAAGTGAGTATGCTACTAGGAGAAGTATATGAAGTACTGTACTACATCAAGAAGGGAACAAATGTCAAGTAAGTGTTGGTGGGCGATTATTCTCAGTCAGGCCCAGTGGAAAAGACAAAGAGAAAGTATTTTGATTCATTGGCATTAAAAGAGATGGTGGATTTCCAAATGACTTTGTTATTGGTGAATCACTGTTCTGATGATTCAGGTCAATACTCTTTGATTTAGCAGATACATTAAAGCCATCTGATTTTGAGAACAAGCAAACATTTACATCTGTGAATATTGCTTTTATGCATGCAAAACAAAAAGAAATAAACGAGATCATGATGAAGCGAGACAAGTTGAAAAAGAAAAAAATGATCAAGATATCAAGAAACCCAGATGATCCAAACTCACAAGATGTCTCTATTATGGTGGGTACTCCTGTGATTGCGAATAGAAACTACAAGACATTCATAATTATCAACAGTGCAACATACACTGTCAAGAAACTGGAACCGTTGGTGTTGGAAGATACATTAACAATGGAAAGACTTACAATCACAACAGAGCAGTTTCAAAAGTACTTTTGGGTCAACTACTGTAGTACGTGTCATCAAGTACAAGGCGAGTAAATCAATCAGCCGTTTACGATTCACGAATGGAGTCGGATACCAGGTGATATGCGATACACGGCCATCAGCAGAACAACTAAGAAGGAGTATATTAATGTTGCTGATGACAGAATAAAGCATCCAGAAGAAGTGAATATTGATTATGACAAGCTAAAGAGGAAGTTGAAGATGAAGCGTCAACTCAAGGATGAGTTACGAAAGGGATGGGCTGAAGCTATAAGAGTAATCAATTATATAATGCAAAAAGGATGCTTTGATGAATACTGTTTGAAGCATACGTTCAAGAAGAGACAAGAGTTGCTGGATCACTGGGGTATTCCAGATGATACAGTGCCGAAAGGCTATGAGATTGATCATATTCGAGCAAGATCGGATTATACCACAGATAAAGACTTAATGAATATCAATGCTTATTGGAACTTGCGATTGATTTCGAGGAAGGAGAATAATGAATTGGGTCAAAAACTTCTCATTCGTTAGAAAAAAAGAACACCTCAGAAAATTTATAACTTGTTAGAAAAAAAAGTAACATTATTCTATTTTATTGTTTACTAAAAAAAAATGGAAGAAACTATCAGCTAATTAGTTGAATTAAAGCCATCAGCTTTGACTTGCTGTGTTTGCTTTGATCTGAACCTTCCAATAATTCAATGTACTAACGGTGGCAACCACTTTGTGTGTAGCAAATGTATTCATCGAATTCCATGTGCCCATTGTGTCAGACAAGCAGCTTGTTCAACAACAAACAGCTTGATACACAACTTCACCCATTCATGGAATCGTGTTCCCATAAGAATTGTAAGGTGTATGCTCTACGTTGGAATTTAGATGAATATCTCCAAGATGACAGTTCGCGAAAGTCAAGTATCCGTTTTGCGATAAATGATTTCAATATCATCCATACAAACGCACTTTCATAGAAAGTGTTCCGCACACGTCATCAAACAGGATGATGGATCCAGATCGAATTCACATGTTCTCGAATTCGAGGGACTCGATAAGGAAACAACGGTGACCATTGATATAGGAGTTAAACTGCTCAAGAAGGACAAATTATAATGGAACATGTACCCACTGTCAGCAAACGCAACCTACATTGTGCTGGTGACGACGGCAAAGAAATTAGTAGGCGACACCATACTGTTCATCATAAATGCCAGACAAACTTGAGAAACTTGAAATAGAAGGCTTTAGATGCAGACGGCAACGTGACGTACAAATTTTGGAGAATGGATGCCATGTTATCAATGATTTCCTGAATTATGTCTATGGTAACAATGACACACTTGATGATTGAATTACTTCAACACAGGACTCTTTCTTCGCTTGACGGACACGACCCTGTTATCAGCAGCCTCTCATTGGAGACACTTCACGAGTCTCTTTTGAATCGCTGGCTGGTTTCGAGTGAGTTCATCAATCATATTTGGATCTATCCACAACTCTTGCCGCAGTCTTGAAAGAGCCTTCTTGTGATCGTATCCATCTAATTTCTTCGAATAAAGAACTAGTCTTGCTTTATTTTCAATCACAAATGCCATTTTGTCAGTCTCAAAGTATTCTCTACCTTCTATCACCTTCATTATTTCATCAAATTGAGTTCCTTGACCTCAGTACCCTTCTGATCGCAATAACAGTTTGGATTCATCCGAAAAAAAATCACTCTTCAACCGAACGATGGTTTGTTCCAATTCAATTATCTTTTCCTTCAATGACTGATTGACATTGAAGCGAACAGGATTTTCGAGTTTCAAGTGTTTCTGAGGGACGTCAATTTCAACTGCTTCCTCCGAACCAAAGTATGGAACACCAACTTTAGAGAGAGTGGAATTGATCTTCGTTTCGTTGACCTTACAGATGTGATTGTTTCGTGGATCCCTGGAAACGGAAACTTTCTCGCACTCTGGTTGGTCTTTTGTTTTGTTTACATTCAACTTTGCTTGTTTGTGCGTAATGCCTGTTGACTGTATATACTATAATCTACTTATAACTACAACGGTGAACAGATTTCGCACAAACATCAAGGTTGAATATTTTTATTAGTGACCGTAGTGGAGACTATCACAATTGAAAATCAGTGTACTCCCCGTGCGGGAAGAGTGCGGGGCACAAGCACGGAAGGGTTGGAATAAACATTATTCTCATTTTCTTAACATAGACGTTTTAACAAGAAAACTGATACACGTCCTTCCAAGACTCAATCAAATAATCAAAGACTTTGGCCTCCTCGATCGATTCGGAAAGACATCGATCCCGCATGCGAGTTTCTAATCCTGCCATCACAGCTCGAATCTGCAACCCGCGCTCTCCTTTTTCAACGACTCTCTTAATCAGGGTGTCAGACACAACAATAACCATTTGAAACAGACAAACTCACCAACTGCAATTCATGATACGAATCCACAGTCCCCAATTCGCCCACCAAGGCCGGCAGTGTCTTGAGTACAGTCGCAAAGTTGTCAGTCAAAGTCTCCTCAAACACTTGATCAAACTCAAAAATGAATTCACGAGCAACTGCGTCAAAGATGGCCTGGGCACGGTTCCGGCTGGATTCATCGGGAAAGACAGCCAAGATGCGGGCATGCAGGCACTTCGCACGGTCGATAGAGATGCGGCAAGTAAAAGGGTTGCACACACGGGTTCCAAATTCAACGAAACGCTGGTATTGATGTCAAACATGGTGAGCGAAGATTGAAATCTTAAATTCGTACCATGTAGACCAGACAAAGAGAATCGACAAGCGACGAATGCATCTCCAAAGGCTTCATCGCTAAAAGTGCCTTGCGAACACCCGCGAAATGGGGCTCAATGATGATATCCATGTCGGAAGCGGGCAGGTGAGCAATCGGAGTATTCAAAATCGCCAGAAAATCAGCATCCAGATTGAATCCGCCAAGGTCCAGATCCTTATGTGAGTCCATAAAAGATTCAAATTGCGGGATTGGCACGGGTACATCGAGTGCAGGGAAGAGGAGTGAGTCAAGGTCGAAGACTGGTGGAGCAGGAGACACAACTGATGCCACAGAATTGGGAGTATAACCGGACGTAGCAGATTGAAAAGTAAAAGAGTTAAGTGAAGTTGGTATGTTTGAGACTGGTGCAGAGAATGTGAATTGCATCTGCTTGAGAAGGGAATTCTCCGCTTCTAACGCCGCCACACGAGCTTTCAGGAAATCAGTTTCCACGTTTGCATTGCTGGAAAGTTTTGCGACGGTTTCTTCGAGGTCTTTGACATACCTAATCATTAGTCAGGACGAGTTTTGGTCATGACGAAGACATTTACTTTGCCTTGCGTTCTCGAAACGCTTTCGTGTTGGCGCGGACCTTTCGATGAAGGGAGGATGGAGCAAGGGAGGGAGAATGATCAGGGCTGGACTAGCCAGTTCTCAGGAGGAATGTCGAATTCCTACCTGTGCAATGCGCTTCGATGCGGGCTCCTCCGTTGTTGGCTTGCGTCCAGGCTTTCGCTTCGGTACTCCCGTATCGGTCTCTGACGAGGGCGGCGAGAGGGAGGCCTCAGCCGTCAACCCAGAAGTGTTCATTTTCAATTCAAATTTAGCATTGCTCGCTTCCTCCGCCAAAGCTTCAATCAAGAAACGCTTCACACACACACACACACACACACACACACACACAACATTGTTCGTCGCATTTCATCACGCACTCGGCTTGCTGGCAGTGTTTAAAGAAGGAGTAGATGTATTGGGCCTGCCTCACAAACATATGGCTGTCAAAGCACATTGTCCAATAACCTGGCGATTGTGGACGACATGATGTTACGATGGATTTTTGTCAATCTGCAATGATGAAGGGTCAGCTACACAAGGTGCCGGACGCAATGCTTCCTCAACCACCTCCGAAGCCACTTACTGTGGGGTACAGCAAGATGGAGGATGTATTTGATGCGATGTTGGGATTCGTGAAGCTGGTCTACATATGGTACATATGGTGAAGCAAGCATGGTGCGAGTTTGCGACGTATGAGGTGTTCACAAAGGTGTTTATTGCGAATGAGGGATATGGGAGGTTGCAATTGGAGGTTATGCTCCGTCACAACTCACCTTGCTTATAAGCCATGGCAACGCTGGAAAGAAGAGCCGCACCTGATGAAAACATGGATGCAGCACGGCAAAAGAGTTTCGTTAATGCGCCAACATTAAATGAAAGAGGGGAGCAGGAACGTGCACGACATTGGCTTTCCAAGTCGCGTTCACATCAATTTTGGTCATTTGCCATGAAGGTTCCATCCCTGTTATGCCGTTGCGGAGGGGAGGGGTACGCGCTGCGATTGTGGACGGAGGTTTTGTTGAAGTGAAAAGATGCACGGCGCAACCTCGTCCCTTGACCCGCGCATCGGCCCGAAGGAGGCGGCCGCGATCCACGCGGCGGCAGTCACACGCGACTACAATGTGAACCCGCGCATGGGTAAAACTTACTCTGAGAACGTGTGTGCACGCGTGGCCCTGACAACCCTCAAAACAACGCTGTCCCCATCACACCAATCCCCTTCTCTACCCTCCCCTCCACACACACACAGACTACCGCACTGTCTCCGGCGTGAACGGGCCCCTTGTCATCCTCGACGATGTCAAGGTGTGTGCGCCTCTCAAGCTGCTTCCCATGCTTGCATAATATTATTCCCCTTCCCGCAGTTCCCCAAGTTTGCCGAGATCGTTGAACTCACTCTCCCGGACGGATCGAAGCGCTCGGGCCAGGTACTCGAGGTTCAAGGAAAGCGCGCCATTGTCCAGGTATTGAATCTCCCCGTCCGTCCTTCGAGGCCCGCCCCACCCCCGCTGCCTTGCCGCAACACTCACCGCGGTCCCCTTTCTATCCAAAACGCGAAGGCGTGCAAAACACGCTTGCTCGCCCTCGCCAAAGGGAAACTCACTAAACCAAAAAGCGCATTCCAGGTGTTTGAGGGAACTTCTGGTGTTGATGTCAAGGCCACCCGCGTGAAATTCACGGGCGACATTTTGAAGATCCCCGTCTCTGAGGACATGCTTGGCCGCGTTTTCAACGGCTCTGGAAAATCCATTGATCGCGGACCCAAAGTCTTTGCCGAGGATTACTTAGATATCATGGGAATGCCCATCAACCCTTACTCGCGCACTTACCCGGAGGGTGAGTCGATGACAAAAGGCTGAGCGAGGTCAGAGAACAAAGTCGGTTGAACTTTATGAATATCGGATTGTGAACAGACTTGAGCCTCTTGAATGCGAATACCGTTCACACAAGAGATACCCGAAGAACTGACATAATATCAATCCAGAAATGTTCCAAACGGGAATTTCTGCGATTGACACCATGAACTCTGTGGCACGTGGCCAAAAGATTCCCATCTTCTCTGCTTCTGGTCTTCCTCACAACGAAGTGAGTCCCACTTCATATGATTCTACGACCTCTGCTGTTAACTGTTTCTTATAACTTCGATGCAACAATAGATTGCCGCACAAATTTGTCGTCAAGCTGGTCTCGTACAGCGCATCGACAAGGGCGTGCTTGACGGCCACGAGGATAACTTCGCCATTGTCTTTGGAGCGATGGGAGTCAACATGGAGACGGCGCGCTTCTTCAAGCAGGACTTTGAGGAGAACGGATCCATTGAGCGTGTGACTCTCTTCTTGAACTTGGCCAACGACCCCACGTGAGCCTCCGGTTTGCGTTTGGTGCATATTGGATTAAGGGTTAATGTTAGCCTGTCCATTGAACAGCATTGAGCGTATTATCACTCCTCGTTTGGCCCTCACCACGGCCGAATACTACGCTTACCAACTTGAGAAGCACGTTCTGGTTATTTTAACTGATATGTCTTCTTACGCTGATGCCCTTCGTGAAGTAGGTTTCCCTTTAACCTGTATAACCCAAAAAGTTAAACAAAATTTTCGTTTTACAGGTCTCGGCTGCACGTGAGGAAGTTCCGGGTCGTCGTGGATACCCTGGTTACATGTACACGGACTTATCCACCATCTACGAGCGTGCCGGTCGTGTTGCGGGTCGTAACGGATCCATCACACAGATTCCCATTTTGACGATGCCCAACGATGGTAAGAACCCAATATTGTGAAAGAATTCTCTCAATTCAGAATCTGACTTTCTCGTACTTCACAGATATCACGCATCCGATTCCTGACTTGACGGGCTATATCACAGAAGGCCAAATTTACGTCGATAGACAGCTACACAACCGTCAAATTTACCCTCCCATCAACGTGCTTCCCTCCCTCTCTCGTCTCATGAAGAGCGCCATCGGTGAGAACATGACGCGCAAGGATCATGGCGACGTGAGCAACCAGCTCTATGCCAAGTATGCCATAGGACGGGATGCGGCAGCCATGAAAGCGGTGGTTGGAGAGGAAGCATTGAACCAGGAAGATAAGCTCTCGCTCGAGTTTTTGGACAAGTTTGAAAAGACATTTATTGCGCAAGGTTGGCTCTTGTTAAGTGATTCGCGGGAAGGTGGCTGCTGACGAAGCTCGTCATATTGATAGGTTACAATGAAGGGCGCACCATTTTTGAGTCTTTGGACTTGGCATGGTCGTTGTTGCGTATTTTCCCCAAGGAGATGCTCAACCGTATTCCCGCCAATATCCTTGCCGAGTACTACGTGAGTTAAATCTGTTAAATTGATTTCATGGTTTTAACCAGACTCGCTGACTGTTACGCAAAGCAACGCGAAAGGAAACAGGGAAGTGGAGACAGAGCCGGTGTCCCAACTGACCGTATGCCCGGAGAAAACAAGGCGTAATTGCATTTGCAGCATTCACCTTGTTCTAGCTTGACTCTGCCGTTCTCTCGCATTATCATTTCTTGGTTGTTGTTTTTGTAGTGTTCTTGTGTCAGTCGTTGTTTTTCGTTCCTCTAACTCTTTCAATACTTACACTTGTTTTGCTTTCCTTTCTTCTTTATTCGTGCTACGAGATGAAGTCATGTGTCGTGGAAGGGGATAGAAGCCATTGTGTAACTTGTAAGTTTCGGTCAGGCTCCAAGACAAACTTCTTCGCAGATTTTTTACGGCCTGGGATGCAACAACGAGCGTAATCTTTTGAATCTTCCTACAGAAATCACAGGATTTTGGCCTTCGAAGTTGCAGAAGGAACGGTTAAAATCGTTGTAACCATAGTATATGTAAATAGCGATGGTGTTCAAGTACAGATCATGCACATCCATAATCGTGTTTTTTGAGTGTCCCGTTTAACCTAGTCCGTGGTGATTATTCAAACGCCGGCACGTGCGCATTTATTTTAGCAGCAACATTAGTTTGTGTCCCCCTTAAGTCCTGAAGAGTGTGGGGCGCGACATTCGGGGGTTTAAAAATAAACACAAAGAAAGAATACTGAATCTTGCTAATTCTGGCTTACCCGTAGGAAATCATAAAGGAGAAAGAAAGGAGAGACACTGCAAAAATTAAATTAAAAACCAGGAGGGAAAACTCATTTTTGGAAGGAGGCGCGAGAATTGATTGACCCGACTTGAATTTTCATGGTCTCCTCTTGACAGGAGTGAATGCTTTCGATTTGTTTGGGTAGTGCAAGGGCCAACGATTTTCGTGGAAGCGTAAGACGCAATCCTTCCGATTTGTGACTGCCGGACTGCCCCGACGCCTTCAACCTCACGCTCGTCGAATCTCGAGTCTGGATGCGCTGCAGTCCCAGCTTCATGCTAACCAAGACAGTCACAATCAAGTTCATGAGGCAGCCAATGACGGAGACGCAGAAATTGAGTTGGTCCACGGTTGGGAGGACGATCGCAGTCACGCTCAGGATCATCATGAGGAGGAGGAGCGTGCTGCTCACGATTCCATGTTGCGCAATGAGGAGGAAGTCGGGCTGTAGGCTTTCACCTTCTGTGCGCGTCCGTGAAAGAAACTTGATGAACGTGATGGCGAATATAAGGTCGCATGTGATGATGCAACATCCTCCGAGAAACTCAGTGGCCCAGCTGAACTGGATAATCGGCAAGTAATTGACCCAGATAAAATTGAGAATCTCAGGAACCAGTTGCAGGTAAAGGATGAAGGGAGCCGCTTTCACAAGATAGTTTGAAAATGTGTACACAGCTGGGAAACTCATTTTTATGATCTTGTGGCTCCTTTGCCAGTGGTACTTGATGTACACAAACTCGAATGTGGCGAGAAAGAAATTACTAAGGAACTGCTGCGCCTTTTGGTGAGTGAGAACCCTGGAAACAGAAAGTCCGGTCGCCATGCACAAAGCCGCACCAATCACTGACAGAAACGCAGCCAAGAGAGTTGTATTCGTTGGAGTCACATAGGGCGGTTGGTTGTTAAGAAAGACATAGAGGCAGAACGCAATTGCTTCAATGGAAGCCAGTGTTGTCGTCGAGCCGTGGACATAAATCGCCACGATAGTCAAGGTGGGGTCCAAAGAATCCGTTGTGTTCACCTGGAGAGTAGTCGTGTTTGAGAGTGTCGCGGAAGTATGAGTCGCGTTCATCTTAGTTTTCAGATCAAAAGGGCCGTGGATCGATGGCGCCAGTGCCAGAGTAATGGACAATCCTTATGAAGGACAGAAGAGGGCCGAAAACCTTCTCTTCACTTTCAATGTCAATCCCATTGTATCATGGAGAAGAAAGAATTTCGCAGTTGGCTTGCATATGGGCGGATTGTTGTCAACGCCAGCTGGTCTGCCCCCCATCACGGAGCATTGCGAGCAGCATCTCAAGACGGTCAACAAGTGTATTTCAGACCACAACTATGACCGGTGTGTTTTCGTCGTTCTCTGTGCGTGGCCTGAACCGCCTCTCGGAAAGGGAAATCTATATGATCAAGTGCCGGGAGCTCATGCAAGCGTACAAAGAGTGTCGACACAGCTGGAAGCAGCTCAAGCACGATATGCAACGGGCGGAGCTGGGCATGGAGCCTGCCAAACAATCCCCCTCGCCCACCAAACAAGACGAAACCAAATAAACAAGTTACGTACTATTGTACATGAAACGATGCTGTTTCTATACTCCGCTTCTTGGAAAATGCACCTCAAACATGTCCTCATTGCCATCAAATCGCCTTCTGCTTGATGCCCATGGACCAGATCCAAGGCCCTGTGGAGGTCCCAAACGTCACCTTCTAACGCCCCGCAGGTGGCGCCGCAGGGCTGGAATCCAAATGGACGACGCGGATCCTTGGACCCCCAACCGTGACGCTGACGCGGACGCGCCCCGCCGGCCTTCTTGGTAAGCGATATGCTCATCCTGACCGCCGGCTCTTTGGCAAGTCGTGCCTCCCGCTTTACCAGGATAGCTGCTTCCTCTGCGATGATCACGTCCTCAGTCACGTCCTCCACCCTCCATTTCCTCCTCATCATGGCTGTCCGCCTCGCGCACGCGCGGCCGTCCCTGCACGGCGGGTCGGGTTCCAGTGCGCGGCAGTACAAGCCATGCGGCGGTGTGCAGGCTGCTGACGAATTCAGAGATGGGAAAGGTGACTCGCTCGTCGCCTCAGTCACGGGCTCCCCCCTCCGCTTCTGCACTTGACATGGAGTTTAAACAAGCGTTATGTATCTTCGATATCTTCCAATCGTCAGATCTGAATGCGAAACGGAATTCAATTGGAGGAACAAACCATGCAACGACAAGGCTGGTGACCATTCGAATGAATGGGATCTGCTCAAGGGATTTACAAACACAGGCGATTCTCCCATTGTCTCACTCCCCTTCAAACAAAAAAAAAACAACAACATGAAAGCCCTTCACCTCCTTATAAGTATGCTCTTCCTCCTTACTTCCATCCAGTCTCTCCCCTTGAACCAGCTCCGCGACAACAACGACGACGTGCAACCTGTAGCCCCAGCACTGCGTAACCCTGCCTACCCTCCAATCTACCTCTCCCGTCGCTACGCCCACCGTGGCCGTATTGCCACACTCCTGCGCCACAAACGCCGCGAACTCGTCAAACGGGTCGCCGTGAAGCGGCCCTTCCATGTCGGCGCTGAGAAGGAGACGGACGCGGTCACAACGGTGGACGCGTCGCAGGGAGTCGAGCGGGTTTTGGCCACCGTGGGTCCCACGACCTCGTATGACGACGGCAGCTGGAATCCGAACAAATATCCTGGTGACGATGGAACTTGGAATGCGACCAAGTATCACGATCCTACTTCCGCAACCAGCACGGACACCTGTACTGATGCGGCGGTGGCGATTCTCGCGGCAACAGTCACCCCCATTGCGTCATTTGATGACGGGACCTGGAACCCAAGCAAATATCCAGGCGACGATGGCAGCTGGAACCCAACTAAGTACCCTGGCAATGATGGAACTTGGAACGCAGCCAAGTATGACAGCCCTCCCGAGAGCACCACCACATACCAAAACGCAGAATCAGCAGCAGCTACTCCTATCAGCACCGCCGCGTATGACGATGGAAACGGGAACCCGACCAAGTACCCGGGTGCGTATGATCCAAACGGAAATGTCCGTCATGCAGGCGACGACGGGTCGTGGAACCAAAACCGCCTCGCCTCCAGCCCAACGTCCATCGGAACTACCTCCACGGAATCCATCCAGCCATCCGCGGTTACAAGAACCTGCACCGAGCACCTGATCCCCGCTTGAAGAATACGCATTGCAAACACCCATTTCAATTACCAGCCCCCCTTTCTAAGCAAACAAAATTACAATAAATAGTCCACGACTCTAAGCCGTCTCCTTTAAACACACGGCGCCACCCCGACCTCCGCGGCCCGCCCTACTCCACGCCACCGCGCCGCACATACCTCCCCGCGCGCAAATGCGTTCCCGCGCAGGTACTCTCCCCGCAGCCCCTTGAGCGCGCGCACGAGGTCCGGCGCCGGGGCGCCGTCGAACGCGTTACAGTCCAGGTAGAGTTCGCGCAGCGCAGGCCGCGTGGACTCCGGCAACGCGCCACTAAGGCAGTTTGCGCGCAGGCTCGCGTGAGAGAGGTGGGGAAGCGCAGTGAAAAGGTTCCCTGGGAGGCGGCCCGTGAGGGCATTGCCGCTTAGAAAGAGATGCGTGAGGTTGGTGAGAGAGGTAAGGCTGTCAGGGAGTGTGCCGTGGAGGTGGTTGGAGGCCAGAGAGAGATAGGTGAGGTTATGGAGGTGGCCGATGCTGGGTGGGATGACGCCGGAGAGGTTGCAGTTTCGCCAACGGATTTCGGTGCATTCCCGCAACCAGAGCGTGGCGTACAGATCCTGGAAGTGATCCGGCCAATGGAACCAGATGCGGTCTAGAAGAGTGGGGTCCTTAGAGACTCGGGGCGGAGGCGTTGATGGGAGGTGGCGCTGGAGGCTGAGCCGAGCAAAGTGGCGGCTTGTGAGAATGGCGTTGGTTGCATGGCAGAGGCGGCGAAACTTGAGACATTCGGATGGGTGGATTATGGCGAAGATGAGCTCGATGACGAGCGCGGGGAGCGACGCGAGACGATGGCTCATTAATTGATGGAACCTTGGTTTGGTGAAACCTTTGCGCCACATTCTCGTCGCACTTCCCACCCGCTTCGCCAGCCGCTCACACCTTCCCTTATTCAGCACGCTGAAAAAAACAAAATACTCGTGTTCGTGGCTTTTCATGGCCTCAGTGAAGGAACGCATCGAATCGGGTTGGAGGGACCATGAACGTCCAGGCAATCCTGCTTCGAAGTAGAGATATCCCTTTTTGGCGAGGAATGCTGCAGTATACATCAAACAATCGATGGAATGAGATCAAACAATCGAGCTTTGTTAGAGAATGGAAACGCCGGTGTTGTTGGAACAGGGAATAAGGAGATTTGCCCAACTTGATGCAAACGCCACAGGAGCAGTCACTTGCAACTGTTTCTCGCTACTGTGGGAAGAGCCACTGCTCAAGAGCACCGTCTTCGTTTGCCTCCTCCATCTCAACAATCGTTCCTGAATAATGAATCATTCCACGGAGAGAAAATAGGTCAGTTTGAAATTACGCGGGTCTGCATTCAAGCCGAGGCACGCACCTCGGTATACACCATCGACAAACAAGAGGGGTAGAGTCCCCGGCTTCGCCTGGCTGTGCTCCTTCATGTACGCCTTGGCTTCACTGCGACCTTGCGCCTTAGCGGGTGAATTAACGCTCCTAGCACAACTCACTCGTCGATCGACACGTCCACTTTGGCGAACTCAATCTTCTTGATCGTGAGCAGATCGCACATGCGCTGCGCATTCTTTTTGGTCATGACGTTGCCTGCAACTTCGCTCAAGTACACAGTCACGGTTGGCATGATTGGAAAGGAAATGACTGCTTTTCTCCACCCCTTGTCAACAACTTCTGTCGTGGCTACCTCGCTCAAATGACAATCATTAAGGAAACACAATTCTAATGGCTTTAGAAAATATTCTAAAAGGAAGAAGGAAGCGATCGTGGCGCCCAGCTCGTCACTCCATGCCAGGGAGTTCCCATCCTTGACGCCCCGCTTCCACGTCCTCTCGCGAAAGACCCAAGTTCGCCCAGAGGCAAAACGGGCAAAAGCCGGGAAGTGGATTGCATCCCGCAATGACGAGAAGGGGCCTCCGTCTTGGAATCCGAACGTTTTGGAAAAAGATAATGGTGCAGTAAAGTGTTAAACGCGTAGATGCAGTCTTGGAGGAGGAGCCATTCAGTGAAAATTTTGAAGTGGGTTCCACTCGCTCCTGTCTCCCAACCGCCTTGTGCATCAAGACCCCCGCAATGGAGAGGCATAAAGAGGTCCAAGCATAAGCTGACGGAATCCGAAAAAGCACCTAGTCGCCAACTCAATAAGAGACATGGCAGTCTCATCCGTATTCTTACAAGCTTAAAGTGTCGGATGGTGATCGCTAGGAATCTGGATCTCGAGTGCGGCGGATCGGTTTCCGTTTTTGCATCGTTCCCCCCCCAGATTGATTAAAACAAGATAATTGCCTCGTTTTCAGACATCACTTGACAGCTGGGCTGGCGCACGGCCCATTGAAATGAGATAAGGTATTTACTACGAAAATGGAGACAACAGATGAGCCGAAAGCGAACAGTCCACCGTTGCCAAATAGGCTGCGCATGCAAACAAAGGCCTTCACTGAGCCTCCTTTTTGGCGAATCTGCGCCCTTCCTCAATCCCCTTCTCGACATTGGCATACGAAAAGAACACCAGCGCGAGTGCAACCACGGCCGCAATGAAAATGAAAGAGTTGTTCTTGTTGCTCGAGTAATTGTCAATCTGCGCAACGACCAAGGGTCCAATCCAGGACGATCCCTTGTCTGTAATCTCGTACAGGGAAAAAAATTGGGATTCCTCACCCGGGGGGAGCATCTGAGAGAACACGGAGCGACTGGTTGACTGCGTCGCAGCAATGTTAAGGCCATGAATGCTGTGGAAGAGAAAATTGTTCGAAGCAACGCACTCTGAGCAAGGAAAAACACTTACGCAGAAACAATATAGACCTCGATCTTCGTCTTGAAGCCAATGGGCGCACCAGGAATGAGTCCAATCATGCCATACGCAGGAATGATGAGGTACATGAGTGTCTGAATCTGAAGAACGTGCTTGGAGGAGATGTTGAAGCGCACTTGTAACCACTTCCAGAGCATAACTCCAAACACCGCCAGAAAGAACACCTCGAAGCCAAGGATGAGAGTGTCCGTCGTGGTGAACCCAAGTAAAGACTGCGCAAGTAGAATGGCGACAGTGGAAAGAGTCCCGATGGCGTCCGAGTACAAGAACCAACCCAGTAAGAAAATAAAAAGGTTTGGAAGCTCTCGCGCTTTCGAAACAGCTTGTATGACTGAAAATAGGTCAAATTAGGTTCTCCACACGTCAGCCATGCGCCTACCACAACGCACCTTTCTTGGTTGAGAATGTGAACACGTTCGCGCCCGCAGGCATCGGCGGTCCCGGACGCGACTTCAGGTATTTGTACGCAAACGCGATGCCTACCAACCAAAACAGTCCAATCACAGCGATCCCAAGCTGCAGCGCATATGTGCTTGGCAGCCCCACCGCGGGCTTAAAGACCACACCCAGAGCTGCGATGGCCACGAGTAGGAGCAAGTCCGATGACCCGCTCCACACGAACCCGCGCGCCGAGACCTCGTTTGTGACTACATCGAGGCGGTTCGTCAGGTCTGCCACGCTCTGCGTCTTGTCGTGTGTGTGCTGCTGGAAGGCGGGGGAGGCGCGCGCGAGGACGGGGAGGTAGCTATAGACGAAGACCCAGCACATGCCAACGCTGATGCCAACGATCAAGCTGAGAAGTGCAGCAGCGAAGACTTGGTCTGAAGTGAGGAATATGCGTCAAGCTTGTGAATTGAATATTTTTCGAAGGAAAGCATGAACCGTTGCGTGTGATGGCGGGAAACAAGAGACATCCGATTGCGCCAACAATGGCAAAGTTGAGCATAAAGTTTTTGCGTCCGGCGCCATGATCAGCCAAGGACCCGAAGGTAATGAAGAGTAACATTTGAATAAATGCAGAGAGAGCAGAGAGAGAAAAGTAGAAGCTGCTCGTGTCAATGTAAATGTTTCCTATCTTGACGACACATGCGATTTGGGTGGCATTTGTGTTGCACGGGATCGAGTGATTGCTCTCTTCCCATCCGCTTCCGGAAGCGAGCGCTTGAATAATCAGAGGGATGAAGAAGCCAAACGCTACTCCACTGTGAGAAAGTAGGTGGAAAGGTTCAAAATGAGGCTTGTTGGGTGGCTGAACTCTACATCAAACTCACGTCACTGGCGAGCATGAGGCACCAAAAACCAGCCAGGCCTAGGAGACAGGCCACCTTATTCTCGAGGTCGTAATCAAGTGTTCGAACTCACAGTCATTTCCGCCTTATGCACCGGGGACGGGTCAACATCGTCAAACCCAAGGAGAGCCATGACCTCATTGTTGGCGCCCTCTCCTCCAACATAGTTGTTTCCCTCTCCGTGAAGTGTGTCATCGGATGGTCGTACCTGCAGGGCATGTGTTTCGACCATTGCGTGATAACAATGAGAAACGGAAATGAAAAAACTTTCAATTTCAATTGATTTTTCCATGTATGAAAATGATTTTCTCGTTAAGTTCTCGTTAAGTTGGTTGAAAGTTCGATGCTTTCGCGGCAAGCCGCATTATTCATTCGCCGCAAAAGCATTACATGTCCCCGAAATTCAAACTACACATGCATTTAATTTCACAGAAATAAGAGGGAGAAGCCCGCTTGTCCCCTGTGTCCAAATTGTCGCACCATAGTTGCGTGTTACGTTGCGTTGACAGCAAACCCCCCCATTTTATGCATGTGAATCCGACGGCGACAAGACGGTAGACCGATACTCTTCGTAGAGGTCGGGATATGTTTTGCGAACTTCTTCTAAAAGGGCGTTGTGCAGATTGTGAATGGCCTTGATGCGGCCGTGGGTCTTTTGATTCCTGTCGACGAGGACCTGAGTGGCGTCTTTTACGTAAGCGTTTGGGTTTCCGCCAGCCTCGATGAAGCTTTTTAGGCAGTTGGGTTGTTTGAGTTGTTTGCAAGAGGAACCAGACAAAGCAACTACGCAACTCGATGACGTGAATAGGGATGTTTGTGTCGACCCTCTTCGATGCGTCAGTCATGTCCTTGAGCGTGTTGGTGAGCTTGTTTCTGGCGACGGGTGGTTGGTGACCGAAGCGCGCGACACCACGCAAACAGTCTCACATGCGCTTGTGCACAACGGGTCCCGAGTCCGCCTGGAAGTCGAACGCCGTCTGCGCCGTCTTTTGCAGCGTGTGGATCCCGGACACAAGCCGCTTCTCGAGGACGTCCAGCGGAGGCTTTTCAGTCATGGTTTTGAGAAAAAATGTTTGCCATCAAACGTCAGCTGTTCGCCACCATGGCTACAAACTCAGCTTCCGCCCAGCTCAACGTGTTTGGTGCCCCTATGGCGGTATGCTGCACGTCGCCCATGACGGGTAAGCACCCGCTTCGATCACCACCTGAAACACTCACTCGTTGCATACCCTCCCCCCACAGGATACTTCCGCACGGGGTCCTGTGAAACAGACAAGAACGACCGCGGCCTACACACAATCTGCGTCCGCATCACATCCGCCTTTCTCAACCACCAGAAAACGCGCGGAAACGACCTCATCACACCCCGTCC
Source organism: Chytriomyces sp. MP71 (assembly GCA_025201725.1). NCBI lineage: Eukaryota > Fungi > Chytridiomycota > Chytridiomycetes > Chytridiales > Chytriomycetaceae > Chytriomyces > Chytriomyces sp. MP71. Next base: position 42,429 of record MU614724.1, read on the forward strand.
CGAATTTGATTTCCCCGGATTGAAGGAGGGCGACCGCTGGTGTGTTTGCGCGTTGAGATGGAAGGAGAGTTTCGACGCGGGCGTGATTACCAAGGTGCTCATGCAGAGCACGCATTTGAAAACATTGGAAGTGGTAGGAATGAGTGTGGAGGAGTTGGCGCAATACGCCGAGTGATAACGTGTTTGCGTGTTCGGTTGAAAAGTCATGTTCACGTGTTGCAACCATGGAATAAACCTCCTCACAATAAATTTCCTAATCGTTTATTTATATCAAAATTTCAGTATTTGTGCAAGTGAATACCACCAGTTCGGAAGATTGCCATCATTACGCAAGCGGGGATGGAATATCAGAATTGGAACAGATTATCAAGTTTCTGAAAGTGGCAAACAAGGCGAGCAAAATTGCATCTCAAACTGAAGCAAATAAAGTGACAATTATCTGGATATCAAGGCTTGGAACGCCATCCACCTTCTACTGATCGTGGCCATGAATATGAAGTAAAACCACAAAAGGCCATTCCAGTCAATGCGTTTCGCACTCCTTTTAACAGTTCAACAGGGACCCCATGACAATTAGATAGCAAGCCGTCAAGTGTGTGAATTTAACGGATTAGCAAGCGCACGCTGCGTAAAAAACTCTTGACTGCCCCCTCGTTAAGTTCAAGACGGAAATGATTCAACGAATATTTGACGTCATAATGTTACAATGAAGCACCTTGCTTTTGATGTAGTAAATATCTTCAGAAGGCCCGCATCTCTCTATATGAAACTTCTTCTCATATTCAAAGAGACCCTTGCGCATAGGGGCAGTTAGAGTTGGCTTTGTCCCAGGTGTCGCCTGCGTCGCGTTCCCGTCCTCTGTTCATGTTGATGCGCAAACTGTTTGAGCTCGCTGCTCGTCCCGCCTTCCTAATAAACTTTGCTCTTCTATGCGATGAACTTTTCGACATTTCCGCCTACCTGGACCACGCTTAGGATGCCATTTGGAATGCACAAGTCGGCAGTGGGGTCTTCCATGTCCGGCACGAGGAGGGACGTGGTCGTTCAGTTCTCAGTTCGAGATCGAGGAAGCGCGTTGTAACGATCACGGCTGGGTCCTTGGTAAAGACACAGAGGAATTTGGACGCAGAGAGCTCCAAACTGGGCTCGTTGTCGTCTGTCCCGGATGCTTCGTCTTTTGCGGCAGAGGCCGACGCGTCAACAATAAAGGTCTTAGGTTGTAGATGCCTCGTAAGTGCTCGCTTTTGTTTGCACAACGTCTTCCACTACGATGGTAGCAGAGACAGTCGCAACCACGATAGTCACAACCTTCGGCGTAGTGACAACTCCCGGACCAGACACAGAAACCTCCTCAGACTTGGTCATTTCCTCCTCCTGGGCCTGTTCTGCAACCCTTTCATCATCTTTGGCTGTCTCGTCATCCACTCGCCTGTCGACTTTTCGGACCCGTCGGATCACTTGCCAGTTCATCCCGAATTCCCCCTTGGTTTGCGAATCCGCACGAACCGCTTGTCCTTCGCCTCTACCACCTTCAAGAATGCATGCTCATGTCTCTCATATAGTTCGTCAGTACATGGCGAGAAGAACGTCTTTCTCTTGCCCATCTGTATCAGCTCCTCCTTCCAGAACCAGTCCATGTCCAAAATATCGTCAATCTGGAGGCCTCCGCAAACGCCGCCTGAACACGCCAAAGCTACCTGGCTTGACGGGTATCAGATGCGCTTGAACGATCGCATCAACAAGGTCGTTGGAGAGTATCGGATATCGGATCAAGGAACTGGGCGGGCGCGATTTTCGCGTGAGTTTCAGGTATGACGTGGAGGATTGCTGAATCAATGTTGTTGTTTTTAAGGGCGGCTCGAGTCGCATTCTCGACGCAGAGGGGAAGGAGGAGTTCGGTGAGTCACGGATACTGGTAATCTGTGCTGAAAAGTGATCCGTTGTGCACCACCACTGGATGTTGAGTCTTTGAGTCGGCGTTCACAGAAACTGTCGCGTCCAGGGCGTGAAGGAGCTCATTCAGCAGACGGGTGCGTTCACCTGTCCTGACCAAAATACGTCTCGTTGCTTGTCATTGCACTGGGATGCATTCCGCGACGCGTTCACACAGCCAAGGACGAGGAAGCACCTCAAACGCGCGGCGAGATGCGCGAGATTGTGGACGCGGATTTTACGGATATCTTGCCATTACTGCAAGGTCGTTCCGTTTTGTGTTAGTGTACGAAGAGGCTTGAGGCGACGGGTGAGAATGCTATGCTGGCACTCGGCGGACGCGTTTGAGGCGACAAGGAATGTGTATCGATTTGTGGATGAGTGTGTGCTGACGTTGGCGGACGTGGCGACGTGGTTGTTGCGGAAGTGGAAGCAAGGGTTCTTGGATCAGTTTTCGGGATAAACATGGCCTTTTTGCCGGCCAGTGCCTGTTTTTTTTCTGAATAAACACTGATTTGGTTCAGGAATCTTCACGTTGGCTTTGTTTGGTGGCAAATGTGTATTGTGTTGTGTATGGTTATACCAAGCCTCATCCAATCCCCGTGCAAAAGGATCCGTTTACATATCGCATCCTCATATGCACCCGCACCACTCAATCTAGTTTCGAGGTCGCAGATGCCGAAGCCGAAGGAGCCGGAGACACCGCCTCCGCAGCAGCCTTTGCGGCGCGCTCCCTCGCCATACGCACCATGTGTTCCTTGCGTGCGCGCAAGTTCGCCTCGCGCCCTGCGGTAGTCTGCTCCCACTTCTTCTCCGGCTCCGGCGCCTCATCCGCGCGTGAAAGAGCGGCTTGGAGGTAAGGCGAGGGCGCGAGGGACGCGGGTGTCTCGGATCCGGAGACAGATTGCGAAGGTGGTGGTGGAGGAGCGGGCTGTAAAAGAGGAAATATGAAGTTTGAGGTTAGTAAGAAAGCGAAAGGGGCGATGGCACGAGGGGGAGCGTCGGGAAATTCACGCACCAGTGCGCCTGAGAGAATGTTTTCGAGGGTGAGTTCTACGGAGCCTGTGCGAGCGAGGTCAGCCTCGACCACGTGGGGTGGGTAGTGAGGGAACATTTGGAGAAC